>SKCR01016026.1:0-20574 GCA_019454045.1 Zanthoxylum bungeanum
TCGGATACTTATGCAAGTGCGATAGGAGGTCGTGTTTCACCGATGGTACGGGAAACAGCTTCGCTCTGGATGGACCCCTCGGAATCCCATTGGTATTATGACTATGTGTCTATGGGAGGCCGAAATCAAGGTAGGTGTGTATAGTCTTAACCTGAGACTTACATCGCTAATACTTGCGATAATGGGTAGACTTTGGTCTTGGTGGTATAGGGCTTTAACCGATTCTGCGTACACCACTTCTGGGTTTATCAGAGAGTCGTAGTGTATTGGGTGTGATGTCAAGACGGAAGTATCACTCCAGTCATAGTGGAGATGATGTCACGCAGGATACGGTATTAGTGCTCTTAAGTGTTGGCCGGCCATCGGGATATATATTACAAGGTCATGTATATCCGATTATAGAGACTAGTTACCAGACATCCGACATGTGCTTCGGACGGGGCAGACACTTATCCAGCCCCAGCCCTGGCACGTGACTATCCGATACTGGGCTGATATACGCAATACTACGGTTATACTACGCTTGATACAGATCTATATATTCCTGTAAGAATATTTCTGGAGAATTGGGTAGGCATGGCGCTTTGCTAGAAGCCAACCTTGTCTTGTAAATCGGTATAAACGTAGTACGAGGTACTTACGTGTTCGGATAGTCCGACGACCGTATTTACTGCCAACATATCCGGAGATCTCATGGGTCGCTTCTTGAAGATTCACCTGATGATGTATGACTCGCACTATGATTAATCTGGGATTAATTAGTAAGAGAGAAGATTAATTTCTAGAGAGAGAAAATTAATCTGGGATTAATCACGGAGATATTTTATCTGGGATAAAATATTAATTAAAGAGAGAGAACGATTAATTTGGAATTAATCGATAAAATAATATATTGATATATTATTAGAAATTGGATTTCGACGCGGAATTAAAATTGGGTTTTAATTCGGGCGAACGAATTAATTTAGAATTAATTCGTTAGCGACGTGAATAGTGATTTCGCTAGACGTAATCATTTAATTACGACGCGACGAAAATTCATTAATTTGGAATGAACGAACCGAGCCCGAGAGTGATTGTGAGCGCATTCACATTTCGAATTCGAGTGCGGTACGCAAGTCAAATCAAGCGTCAAATCGCTAGTCGCATCAATTGTCAAATCACTTGTCACTTTGAGTGATGTGACATGACATGTTGTCACTTTATTAAAGTGACTGATGTGAATAGTATAGGTTGTTTGGAAAACATTATAGGCTTTTTGCTTTTGACTTTTAATTTATTGTAAATGGTTTTGTTATTTGTTTTTTGGAAAATCAAATAAATATAAAAACCATTTTTCTTTTTCTCTCTCCATTAACCTAGTATACGGTTTCTAAGAGAAACCTTTTTCCCCCCCTTTTTTTCTCTTCTCTTCCTCTCACGGCTTGGAGCCGAATTCTTGCTTCCTTTTCTGCAGTTTTGCCGAGAACAAGCATGAAGAAAGAGTGCTAGCACACACATGAGTTATATTATGGTGATAGGGAAACGAATTTGTGAGCTTGGATTTGATTTTGGAGCTTGAAGCTTGGAGCTTCAATGGAGGTCATCCATGGCCGAAAATGGAGGAGCTCAAAACGCCCAAAACCGCACAGCCCACTGTCAAGGAGAGCTACTGCCGAACTCAATGGAGGACGAAAATGGTCTTGTTCTTCTTCGCATCTCCAACCGACCATTGTGAGTATATTCCGCACCTCCTATGTTGTGTATTCATGCGTTTTCTTGCTTGATTTGTTGATCTTGGGACATATATTAGAATTCAACACATCTAACACAAACACTTTGCATCCCCAAAGATGTATGGGATATGAGTAATAGTGGGGAATATTTGAAGATGAGCTCACGATATCTTAAGCCAGATGCCAGGATTTGGTTTCATTTCTTTACCCGCACATTGCTGTCAGGCACCCATATTACCAATGTCAAAATGATTAGATGATCCTGTTATATTCTCTATTGGAAGGTCATACAATTGATGTGGGTGGGCTGATATCGACCAATATATTTTGTGCAGCACGCTCTGCACAGACTGGCCTTTTGTATTACAGTCTGATCACCAATCTATGCACATGACCGGTGCGTAATCACACGCTTATAACGCAAGCGCACGTATCGTTCAAGTAGTATAAAAAGTATCGATCCCATGAGGACTTAATACCTAAGCTATTAATTTTATGAGGTCAAATGATTACTAGTATCTAACAAGTTGTTTGATAGATTTGAAAAGGTGACGATTCTAAATTTAAAAATAAGTAAATAAAATTATTCGAAAGTAGGTTTAAGAAAATTCAATATTAAAAACTATCTATGGTTGTGATTTCTTCCAATATCATTTTAAAGATGAAGTGGTTATCTTATAGTTGGGTAAAATATTGATTTATTAACCTGGAACACTAAATTATGTAAAAGCCTCTTCCGATGGTCAACTACAAATATCCAGTTTAACCCAATTGAATGTCTATGTCAACCAAATTACCTGGATTTATTAAGATTAAGTTCCAATTATGGCTACCCCCGCCCGACAGGTATATTCCTATCCTGTAAGGAAATCAATTAAAGGGTTATATATCCTCAAGGAAGATCGTGGGCTATTGAGTCTAAGGTTTTAAACTTAAAATCTCTATTTCTAGTTCATTTTAAGTTTACCAGTTCAATTTTATTAATGGCCAGTTAATAAAAAGCATTAATATTAAGACTCAATAAATAAACCTTTATATTACCCAAACTATAATTTAACCCCTTATAAACCGGTGATATTGGATTTCATCACAACCCCAGATAACTGGCTTAGTTACGACAGATATTTACAAGTAGTAAAAAAAATAAAAGACAAAGTAAAATACTAAAAATTAAATACTGAAAGTAAATTGTTGAAAAGTAAATAAAGTAAAAGTAAAAGTAAAAGTAAAAGTAAAAAAAATAAAAGTAAATTACTGAAAGTAAATTATTGAAAAGTAAATTGCTGAAATTAAATAAAGTACAAGTACGATAAAAGAAAATGCTGGGGTTAGAGGATCAACTTTTATTTCTACTATTTTAGATATCTCCCTTAATATAATATATTAACTTTGCGTGATAATTACCAACCAGCCATATAGGCGGTATCCTGATTAAGTCAAATTAATAATTAATTACCAAGCGACCAACCAGGCGGTATCCATACTTAGTCAGGTTAAAACCAATTTATAATTAATTTCCAATCGGCCAATATAGTGGTATCCTCATTAAGTCAGGTTTTAAATAGTTTATATTTTATATTTAAGGGAGATTAATCTAGATAGCAATAATAAAAGCTTTACCTTTTACCCCAGCAATGGGGAGTTACCTCCTCATTGCTTGAAAATAAAAACTGCAAAGTAAAGAAAGAAAAGGTTTGTACGTAAAAGTAAATTGCCGAAAGTAAAAACTGAAAAGTAAAGAAAAGAAAGTGCGAAGCGGAAATTAATTACTGGAAGCTGTAAATAAACAAACAAATACAATCTTCTTATTTATTCATTGGAAATTTCAAAGAAGAAAGTATGAATTTTACAAATGAAATGGCTTGTATTTATAGGCAAAATTTTGCCTCCATCAAATCATCATCAAATCTTCACCAAATCCATTATTAATTTCTCCACTAATTACTCCACTAAATCCATTATTATTGCTCCACAATTGATTATCATGCTTGGTGGTGAATTTGATAATTTTTTATAATTTATTTATTAATTTATTTTTTGCTTTGAAAATGATTGGAAAATAGGCTTAATAATTATACAAAACAAACTTCTGGATGGTTCATCGAGTTCGGTCATGAATCGCAGATCGAAATTATTGTTGTCATTTAAAGTTAGATATTCAGGGAGTCTTTAATCTGGCACTTGAATCTAGAGACCCGGCCGGCGGTTCGGTTCCGGTTCGGAACCGAACCGAACCGGCCGGTTTCCGGTTCCACACTTAAGTGGAACCGGAACCGAAAACCGAACCGGAACCGAACCGTTCGGTTCCGGTTCGGTTCGTTCCTTTTTTTTTTAATTAATTAAAATAAAAAAATTGATTAAATTTATAAAAAAAAATTTATTACATTGAAGAGCTTGAGCTTAAATTTTTAAAAATTTAAGTTGCCTACGTATCCTCCAAGGGTGAGAGGAATCAAAGCTCACGTAGTTCCATTACAATTTTAGTCTTTAGACATATCCCCTTTGTAAATTATAATTTTACAATTATCAATCATCATTATCGTTGATCCTTCGGCTCCGGTTCCGCTTGCACTTGTTGCAGAAGCATTATCGAACAAATCTTCACAATCATCGGGGGCATCTTCTTGTTGTCTCAGATCAGCTCGAGTCCAATCATCCACACAAGCTGTTGCTTCTAGAGTGCTTGGATGTAATGAAGATCGCCTAGCTTCCAATATATTACCTCCCAAGCTGAAGGCTTGCTCAACCGCAACGGTGGAAATAGGTGCTGCCAAGATCTCTTTAGCAATAATAGATAAAACAGATATATATTTTGATGCCGGTTCCACCATTCAAGGATTTTAAAATTTTTACTGCATAAACTTTCATTAGAAAACTCAAAATTTGTAGATAAATAATTATCTAATTCAGGGTTATTAGTTGTCGTATCCCTAGCTTTTTTATTTCGTTGCAATAACCAACGATCCCCTGCGCTAAGTCTTGTTTGAATTACCGGTTCGCTACTACTAGATTGACCTAATGTTCCTAAGTTATATCTTACAATATAATCATTAAATAACTCAATTAAATCATTTCTTAATTTCGTCATTAATCTAGTAATGTCAATTCATCTAATATTCCTAAATAACCATAATAAGCTTGTAAAGCACCATTCAAACCTTCTAATTTAAATCTAGGATCAAAAACAGCAGCAATAAGATAAAGTAAAGGAATTTCTCTAAAATAGTTTAACCATTTTACCTTCATAACAGTAATGGCTTCTAACAAAACAATATCATTAGGATCGCTACTGTCAACATGCTCATCGAGAGTGCCAACAATATTTAAACTCTCAAGAAGAAATAAATGTGCTGTAGGATAATAAACGCCGCTAAAAACTAAAGTAGCATCATTAAAAACTTTTAAAATATCTAAAAAAATTTTCACAAATATCCCATTGACTAGGATAAAGTGTGATATTTTGAACATGTTGAGAAAAAAACTACATAATGCATCTTTGTATTGAAATGCTTGACATAAAAGAAAATAAGTAGAATTCCAACGTGTTGGAACATCTCTTGAAAATTTAATCGGTTTAATACCATTTATTTTACAAAACTTGGTCCATTCTCTCCTAATTTGAGAATATGACCAAATACAGTTAAGTGCCGTTTTAATTGGATCAAGGAAAGGTGATAATAATTTTAGACCGTCTTGCACACATAAGTTGAGGACATGACATGTACAACGAATATGAAAAAACCGACCCCCTAAATTTGGTTGACATATTTCTTTTAAATCATTGATGGATGCAGTATTTGCAGATGCATTATCAAATCCAATTGTTAAAATTTTTTCTCCTAAACCATATTCATCAAAAATTACCTTCATCATTCTATAAATATTATGTGCAGTATGTTGGTCATCAAAAACTCTAAATGCAATAAGTCGTTTTTGCATGGTAAATGATGCATCAATCCAATGACAAGTCACACCCATGTATGAGTGTGTTTGCCAATGATCACTCCAAATATCAGAACATACAGAAATACGACCTTTCATCTCTTTAAATATTTCATTTAAAATTTTTTACCATCTTTGTATAATTTAAAAATATGACGTTTTGTTGTGTTTCGAGTCATTCTACATGCAGAAGGGTTTAAAGCATTATGCACGTAATTAGTAAAATGAAGTTTTTCACCAAAGCTTAAAGAAAGATGTGCCATACAAGTTAATTTCGCAAATTCTTCTCTATTTTTTGCATCAGAATATTTAAATAAATCTAAAGCACTCGTACCTCTACTTGATGATGCGTACCTGGCCATTTGAGTTTGCGTCGTATCAATGCCAAATTCAACCGGATGATGTTTTTCCATGTGCTTGATCATATTGCCATATCCACCAGAAAATTTGTAGATAACCCCACAATAGTTGCAAACTGCTCGTTGTGAATCATCTTCTAGGCGTTCCAAATTAAAATGAATTTTGAAAATATCCGAGGACCGAGCCTTAACTTCTCTTCTCCGTGATTGTGCACTGACACTAGGGCCGCTCTCTTGGTTGGCATATTTGACATTATGTTCTCAGATGAGCTTGCCATTTTTCGTTTGAGAAATTAGGAAGAAAAATAAGAAAATTGAATAATTGCGAATACAGAATTATAGAAAATGAGAGAGTTGAGATTTGGTGTGATGAAATTATGAAAAATGAATCCTATTTATAGAATTTTAGAATTTTTTTGATACCAAAAATGCCCCTAAATATAACCGTTTTATTACCGTTATTAGGGGTACAGTATTTTTATTTATATAATAAAAATATATTTTTTAATTTTTTAATTTTTTTTTTGGCAGGGAGCCAAACGGCTCCCTGCATCCCCCAACGGCACTAGCCGTTGGGGGAATTTGGCCCCCACGGCTAGTAGCCGTTGGGTCGTAGGTTCCAACAGGAACCCGACGGTTCCAACCGGAACCGTTCGGTTCCGGTTGGAACCGTCCGAACCGGTGGAACCGTACGGTTCCACCGGTTCGGACCGGTTCGAGTTGGGGTGGAACCCCAACCGAACCGGTCCCATTCCGGTTCGGTTTCCGGAACCGGAACCGGAACGGTTGGAACCGAAACCTTCGGTTCCAACCGGTTCGGTTTCGGTTCGGTTCCGGTTCCGAACCGGAACCGTGGCCGGGTCTACTTGAATCAGCTCAATCCGATTATCGGAGTAAAAAAGTTATCCCAAAATACGACAAATGTGCAAAAATTGGAATTCCAAAAACTTGCACTTTGTCAAAAACCCCTTCAAGTTTCCAATCTCCAAAATTAAATATCAAGTCCAATAATTGCCCTTATTGGACCCATATTTCGTCCTAAATGATTTTTATTGAGACCCGGTGGTATAATTTTATCTGCAAAATAAACTAAAACACATCAAAACGTTCATCAAACCCGAGAAACTAAACAAAAATTAAGTTAAAGAGGCGGTAAATATTGATATATTTTCCGCTCATCACACCTCAAACCTAACATTTTGCTAGTCCTCGAGCAAAACAACAAAAAAGAAAAATTAAACTAAGCCACTTTCGTAGGGATCATGGTTGCATTTAGCGTATACAACAAGCCTTTAAACCCCTAGGTGTCCCTAGTGGACGAGTTGTAGTCTCGTGAGGGTTTACAGAAATGATACCCACAAACATTTACAAAAGTAAAAAGGTAGAAAAACTAATGCACACAAAAGCAAAAAGACAAGAGAAAAGAGATAAATAAATTTAGTGACTAATCAGTGTGAAACTTCTACTCCAAGTTAGTAGTTGTTTGTTTTTTTCTAAATTACCGAATAAGTAAATTCTCCGATTATATTTACCATTCTCTATATACACATCCAAAAAATATTAAACAACTCATTTTTCCCACAACAGTCATAAGTGCAGTTGAGAAGAGAGTAATATTTTTGTCTTGAATTTTTATCAGAATTCACACCTTTTTGTAGCAATGGAATAATTTTTCTGATTTTTTTTTCTTTTTTCCTATATTTTTTATTTATATACAATACCTTCCATCTATGTAACGAGCTTTGGGTCGGTGGCTTCAAACCAGTTGGCTTTAGGGCACCAGGTTTAAGACACCCCTACGGACTTAATTACTCAGACTTCAGATATATATATTTTGCAGCATCTTTGATCCATGTAGCGAGCTTTTGGGCCAGTGACTCCCAAACCAATTGGCTTTAGGGCACTAGGTGTTAAAACCCTTACAGACTTAATAACTCGGATCTCAGACGTTTTTTTTTTTTTTTTACTCCATCATTTTTTAGATGCTTCCTCCAATTAAACTAGAGCACTGAATATTACAAACTTTTCAATTTTAGCTCATGTCCGTATGTTACTATGTATGTTGATAATACCTGCTAACGGAGCATATGAAGATCCATTTTAATCAGTATTATGGAGAATTCACAAATTAAATAATTCAAAAGCAAATAAACAAAAATTAACTTGTTTCGAAATAGGTTTGAGATACGTCTCAGGAGTGGAAACTCCTTACTCAGCTATCTCTTACCAATTTCACCTTTTTTTCAAAACAAATACACAAAATATTTTTGTAATTTTTTTGAAATTTTCAATTTTTTTTTGTATTTTTCGAAAAAATTTTGGACTAAAAAATAAAAACAACACGCAACTAAAAAGAAGATATTAATCAACTAATTCCCTCCCCCAAACCTAAATGAGACATTGTCCCCAATGTCTTAAACGGTAGAAGAAGAGTTTAGAAGATAATACCTGATTAGCTGAAATTCTATAGGAAATTAAAGGTTAAGATCCAGATTAATCCGACGCCTCTTACCACGATCGTCCTCGTCCTTGGAGCAGTTCTGGCAGTAAAGAGGAGTTCTTTCAAAGGTTTTGACACGAACCCATTTCTTCGGGCATCATCAAGAAACACACAAAGAAAATCATAAAATCCATCAACGTTAAATAGCCCAATTGGTTTCTGGTGTATGTCAAGTTCAAGTTCGCCCAAGATAGCACTATAAAAATTTCCTCCAATGTGCCCAAGCCACCTGGCAAAGCAATAAAAGCATCAGCACGGTTAATCATTTCTACCAGTCGTTCAGACATACCTGGCACGATCATTCCTCTCTATTTGATGGTTCAATAAGATTTGCTTCTGCCAAGGGTTTTTGGATGATTCCCAAAACGTGACTGCCTCCCTCCTGTATAGCCTTTGAAACGATCCCCATTAGTCCAAGATTGCCTCCGCCATATACTAAGTGCATATTTCTTGCAGCTAAGACTCGACCCAATTCTTGTGCTGCTTCTACGTATTGTGGTTTAGTACCAACAATACTACTCGCAAAACACACAGATGTTTTCAACTCGTCTTCTTGAAGTGGCTTCCATGTTTTACTCTGGATGTCTTCAAAAGTTGCAATGATGAGTTGAATTTATAACACCTGAAAGGGTGAGTAAAATAATAGCACTAGTACCTGCCAAATGACAATTATTAGTTAAACAGTAAAATAATTATGATTTAAAAAAGGTCTGGATCCTGTCGGATAAAGTAACAACAAAACAAATTACAATTATTAGGAAAAGACAAAGAGATATAATATTTACAAGAAAAGTTACGGCTTGATTGACGTCTATGCGTCAGGAACAAGCTTCCCATCCAATTTTCTTATAAATTGACAAACAGGGTCTTTTTGAGTCAGATTCCCAAGACTTAACTGTTGTCTTTCTTTTTGAAATTGTGTATGTAATTTGCGAATGGCTATGTGTACATATCCACTGGGACGCGTCTCAAGAGTCGAAGATATATTATCTACAGACTCTTTACTCAAGTCATCCCTAATGAATTTAATTTTGTCTTCGTGATTATCAGACACCATTCCTAAAGAACGACAACGAGTATTGCAATTCCAGCGTGCATATTTGTAACAAACACCCATTTGCTTAGCTCTACGTTTCTTTGCATTGGTGCTTCTTCCAAAAACTGGCAGATGTGAAATAAATGAGTCAGAAGACTCACCTGCCAATCGGACTCTTGCTTCAATTACCCAACGAATGTCATTAGGAACACCATGGATTTTTAGTAGTCTCATCCGTTGCAAGCGAGCTTTGAAAACTTTCATCAAAGATTTTTGAGGGAGAGAAGGAAATTGCTTGTGAAGATTTGCAAGAGCTTCTTCCATCTTGAAATGTCTTAATCTGTAAAAACTAAACACACCAAATTAAATCACACCAAATCACAATATATACAAAAATTGCATGGGTTGCCTCCTTGCGAGCGCTAAGTTTAAAGTCGTCAGCTAGACGTGACTTCTCGAACGTTAGGCTGGATCTAAAAGTGTGACACTTTCTTTTTGTCGCTCAAATGATTCTCCCCAGTAGTGCTTGACACGCTGACTGTTAACCTTGAATGTGTTGTTGGTATTGGGATCCAGTAACTCAACAGCTCCATAAGGTAAAACTTGAGTGATCACAAATGGACCTGACCACATAGATTTCAACTTTCCAGGGAAAAGTTTCAACTTCGAGTTGTACAACAACACCTACTGCCTTGGTTCCAACTGTCTGTGCATTATTTTTGTTCGGTCATGCCATTTCTTTTGTCTTTTCTTTGTATAATCTAGCATTCTCATAAGCCTGTAGACGAAACTCCTCCAATTCATTGAGTTGATGAAGTCGTTTCTCCCCTGCAGTTTGTGAATCAAGATTCAACTTCTTCAGTGCCCAGTACGCCTTGTGTTCAAGCTCAACTGGCAGATGGCATGCTTTCCCAAACACCAATCGATATGGGGACATACCAGGGTGTCTTGTAGGTTGTTCGGTAGGCCCATAATGCATCATCTAGTTTTGTTGACCAGTCTCTCCTTGTTGATCCAACAGTTCTCTCCAAGATTCGTTTGATCTCTCTGTTTTGAAACCCAACCTGTCCATTTGACTGTGGATGGTAAGTTGTGGCAACCTTGTGAGTAACTCTGTATTGGATAGAAGTGCATCAAAGTATTGTTGCAGAAATGTGAGCCATCGCTGATGATTGCACGAGGTGTTCCGAACCGAGTGAAAATATTCTTTTTCAGGAATTTGATCACCACTTTTGAATCATTGGATGGCAGTGCAATTGCTTCAACCCATTTGGAGACGTAGTCTACAGCAACCAGGATGTACAGTTTCCGAATGATGGAACAAAGGGTCCCATGAAATCTATACCCCACACATCGAATATTTCCACTTCCAGAATATTTTGCAATGGTCCTTCGTTTCTCCTCGAAATATTCCCCGTTCTCTGGCACCTGTCACATTGAAAAGCAAAAAGATAAGCATCTTTAAAAAAAGTGGGCCAGAACAAACCTGATTGAAGAACTTTTGCTGCAGTTTTATTTCCGCTGAAGTGTCCGCCATATGGTGATGAATGACAGTGCTGCAAAACACTGTTGACCTCCTCGTGGAACACATCAACATCTCAATAATTGATCAGCACACCGTTTGAACAGGTACGGTTCATCCCAGACATAGTGCTTGACTTCTTTGAAGAACTTCTTCCGTTGCTGAGTTGTCCATTCAACGGCCATTTTCCTGACACAATGTAGTTGACATAGTCAGCATACCAAGGGACTTCCTGTTGTTTCATGGCAAACAACTGTTCATATGAAAAAGTTTCTTTGATTGTCAGTTTTCCAGCTGTTTTCCATCTCGATCCTCGATCTGATCTGCCACCTGGTTTTTATGTCCCTCTCCTGTCTCGAATCTCCATCAAATTTCTTGTAGAAGAAATATCCACGGATCAATCTGGGTTTGGCATCTTTCTTCGTGATCAGATATTTGATTGCTGAATGATCTGTGTACCACACCACTTTGGGACCCAGCAGATATGAGCGAAATTTGTCAAAAGCGTACACAACTACGAGCAACTCTTTTTCGGTGGTTGTGTAGTTGAGTTGAGCTTCATTTAGAGTTCTGCTGGAATAATAAATGGTGTGGAAAATCTTTGCTTTACGTTGTCCCAAAACTGCACCTACAGCAAAATCACTAGCATCGCACATCACTTCAAATGGAATGGTCCAGTCTGGTGCTACAATGATGGGGGCAGAAACCAGCTTCTGTTTTAAGATCTCAAAAGCTTCCTGGCATTCTTTGGTGAAGTTGAAAGGCACATCCTTCTCCAGAAGATTGCAAAGAGGTTTTGCAATTTTGGAAAAATTTCTGATAAATCTCGTTTAAAAACCTGCATGTCCAAGAAAACTTCGAATACCTTTTACTGATGTTGGTGGAGGTAGTTTTTCAATTGTCTCTATCTTTGCTTTGTCTACCTCAATCCCCTTTTGTGAGATCCGGTGTCCAAGAAAAATGCCTTCATGTACCATGAAGTGACATTTCTCCCAGTTGAGTACCAGGTTTGTATCTTCGCACCTTTGTAACACATGTTCCAGATTTTGCAAGCAATGGTCAAAAGAATCTCCAAACACAGAAAAGTCATCCATGAATACCTCCATACTCTGCTCCAGCATGTCTGAGAATATGGCCATCATGCAATGCTGAAAAGTAGCGGGAGCATTACATAATCCAAATGGCATCCTACGGAAAGCAAAAGTACCATAAGGACATGTAAATGTGGTTTTCTCCTGATCTTCTGGGGCGATGGCAATTTGATTGTACCCTGAATATCCGTCAAGAAAGCAATAGAATTCATGTCCCGCCAATCTGTCTAACATCTGGTCAATGAATGGTAGCGGAAAATGGTCATTTCTCGTGGCTTTATTCAACTTTCTGTAGTCCATGCATACTCTCCATCCAGTCACTGTTCTTGTTGGAATCAGCTCGTTCTTTTCATTGGTAACCACAGTAATTCCTCCTTTATTCGGAACAAACTGCATAGGACTTACCCAACTGCTGTCTGAGATGGGGTAAATGATGCCAACATCCAACCATTTGATGATTTCTTTCTTCACGACTTCCTTCATAATTGGATTGAGTCTCCGTTGATGTTCCACTGTGGGTTTGTACTCATCGTTCATCAGGATCTTGTGCATGCAAAATGATGGACTAATGCCTCAAATGTCTGCTATAGTCCAGCCAATGGCTTTCTTGTGCTCTCGTAATACTCTCAGTAGCTTTTCTTCATGCTCCAATGTTAGTGAAGAAGAAATAATAACAGGTAATTCAGAAGAGTTTCCAAGAAATGCATACCTGAGATGACTCGGAAGTAACTTCAGCTCCAACTGTGGTGGTTCTTCAATCGAGGGCTTGATCCGGTCTTTCTTTGGCAGTTCCAAGCTTTCAACTGGTGGTGTTGCTTTGAATCGGAATGGTTTGTCAAGGTAGTTGATACATTCCAGGATTTCAGCATCTAGCTCGCTGTCAGTCATGTTGGTGATGCAAGCTTCAAGTGTATCTGTGGGATTTGGCTTAGTATTTTGAACGATACTATCAACAACATCAACTCTGAAACATTCTTCTTCTTTTTCATCTCTCGGGAATTTCATGGCTTTGAAAACATTAAAGGTCACTTCTTGGTCCTGCACTTTCATGGTCAGTTGTCCTTTTTGCACATCAATCACAGTTTTACCTGTAGCCAAGAATGGTCTCCCAAGAATGATAGGTAATTCTTTGTCTTCTTCCATGTCAAGGATGATGAAATCTGCTGGGAGAATTAGTTTGTCGGCTTTGACCAACACATCTTCAACAACACCTCTTGGAAATGCGAGTGTTCGGTCAGCAAGTTGCAATGAAACTGAGGTAGGCATTGCTTCTCCAATCTGTAGTTTCCTGTAAATAGAAAAATGCATTAAGTTAACATTGGCTCCTAAATCACATAAAGCCTTACCGATGTAATGTTCTCCAATGGTGCATGGGACAGTGAAACTGCCAGGATCTTTCAACTTGGGGGAAGTTTCCTCTGAATGATGGCGCTGCATTCTTCCGTTAATGCTACTTTTTCGTAGTCTCCCAATCTTTGTTTTCGTGAAAGAATGTCTTCATGAATTTTACATAGCTGAGCATTTCTTCCAAGGCTTCTGCAAATGGAATGTTGATGTGAAGCTTTTTGAACACCTCCAGGAATCGAGCAAACTGCTTGTCTAGTTTGTTTTTCTGAAGTCATTGAGGAAAAAGTGGAGGTGGAATGATCTGTTCTTTTTCCTTTGCTTCTTTTTCCTTTGCTTCTTTTTCCTCCATCTGTGGAACTATATCTTTTGGAACTTCCTCAATTGTTGCTTTGATTCCAACATCTTTATTGATCTCAGTACCATTTTTAAGGTAATAGCTTGACATTGCTCATTCCCTCTGTTCCTTGGATTTGGTTATGTGTTGCTGGGAAGATTACCTAGCGGTCTGTAACTCTGAGAGTTGGCCAGTTGTCCGATTTGATTCTCCAGTGCTTTGATGGAAGCTGATTGGTTCTGAAACATAACATCGTACTTTTTTAACTGATTCAACACTTCTGCTATTCCTGGTTCATTTATCTGTTCTTGGCCTTTGTTCTGTTGCTGGAATCCAAGTGGTGGATAATTCTGCTGTTGGAATCCTGGTGGTGGATTGTTCTTTTGCCCTGAATTGTTGCTCCATGAAAAATTAGGATGATTCCTCCACCCTGGGTTGTAGGTGTTGGAATATGGATTGTTCCCCTGTCTGTTGAAATTGTTGACATAATTCACCGTCTCTTCAAGTTGGTTTGGTTCTGGTGCTCCTCCATATGGTGAACTTGTGGATCCAGTGGTAAGAGTCTCCATGAATTTGCATATCTGATCCAGCTTGGTGTTGACTGCTGTATTGGCTCCACTTTCATAAATTCCTGCAATTCTTTGGATCATGCTCCTTTCTGTTGGCCACAAGGAATTGTTGTTGTCCATTTCTTCGATTAGGTCACATGCTTGATCTTCTCCTTTTGCCATTAAAGCTCCTCCAGCAGCAGCATCGATTTTGGTTCTCATTATTCCAGAAAGTCCATTATAGAATGTTTGGACTTGAAGCCATTTTGGAATCTCATGGTGAGGACATTTCCGGAGCAAATCTTTGTATCTTTCCCAAGCTTCGTAAAGAGTTTCTGAGTCTTGTTGCACAAAGGATGTGATGTCATTCCTCAGTTTTCCAGTTCTGGCTGGTGGAAAGTACTTTGCAAGAAATTTGGTGGCTAAAGTGTTCCAAGTTGTGATGGAACCTGCTGGTAGTGAATGTAGCCAAGCTTTAGCTCTGTCCTTCAAGGAGTACGGGAAAACACGCAGTCTTATTGCTTCTTCAGCTTCTCAGTTGTAATTGAAAGTGCTGCAAACTTCCAGGAAGTTGCTGATGTGGGCATTGGGATCTTCAGTTGCATTTCCCCCAAACTGTACTGACTGCTGAATCATCTGGATGCATGTTTTGATGTCACCTGCATTTGCTGGTAAGAGAGGAAGTACAATACAAGAAATGAGTCTGTCAACCACCGGAATGGTTCTGTCTCGAATGGGAATCGGTGGTGCAACGTTCAAAGGTTCAGGTTCCATGTTGACTAAAGCTTCTTGGCCTTCTCGCCTTTCCCTTCTCAACTGTCTGATGGTTCTTTCAATTTCCGGGTCAAGCGGTCGGAGTTCAAAGCTTCTAGTTCGTCTCATGAAGTTTCTAAGAACCTGAAACACAAGAAAACAAAAACAATAAGTAAAAAGAAATTAGATACAAGTAAAAGTATCTAACCTCTAAACTAATAGTGAAAGATAATTAAGTCCCCGGCAATGGCGCCAAAAACTTGACCGGTGCGTAATCACACGCGTATAACGCAAGCGCACGTATCGTTCAAGTAGTATAAAAAGTATCGATCCCACGAGGACTTAATACCTAAGCTATTAATTTTATGAGGTCAAATGATTACTAGTATCTAACAGGTTGTTTGATAGATTTGAAAAGGTGACGATTCTAAATTTAAAAATAAGTAAATAAAATTGTTCGAAAGTAGGTTTAAGAAAATTTAATATTAAAAACTATCTATGGTTGTGATTTCTTCCAATATCATTTTAAAGAAGAAGTGGTTATCTTATAATTGGGTAAAATATTGATTTATTAACCTGGAACACTAAATTATGTAAAAGCCTCTTCCGATGGTCAACTACAAATATCCAGTATAACCCAATTGAACCATATGTCTATGTCAACCAAATTACCTGGATTTATTAAGATTAAGTTCCAATTATGGCTACCCCCGCCCGACAGGTATATTCCTATCCTGTAAGGAAATCTATTAAAGGGTTATCTATCCTCAAGGAAGATCGTGGGCTATTGAGTCTAAGGTTTTAAACTTAAAATCCCTATGTCTAGTTCATTTTAAGTTTACCAGTTCAATTTTATTAATGGCCAGTTAATAAAAATCATTAATATAAGACTCAATAAATAAACCTTTATATTACAAACTATAATTAACCCAAACTATAATTTAACCCTTATAAACCGGTGATATTGGATTTCATCACAACCCCAGATAACTGGCTTAGTTACGACACATATTTACAAGTAGTAAAAAAAAATAAAAGACATAAAGTAAAATACTAAAAATTAAATACTGAAAAGTAAATTGTTGAAAAGTAAATAAAGTAAAAGAAAAAGTAAAAAGTAAAAAAATAAATAAAAGTAAATTGCTGAAAAGTAAATTGCTGAAATTAAATAAAGTAAAAGTACAATAATAGAAAATGCTAGGGTTAGAGGATCAACTTTTATTTCTACTATTTTAGATATCTCCCTTAATATAATATATTAACTTTGCGTGATAATTACCAACCAGCCATATAGGCGGTATCCTGATTAAGTCAAATTAATAATTAATTACCAACCGACCAACCAGGCGGTATCCATACTTAGTCAGGTTAAAACCAATTTATAATTAATTTCCAATCGGCCCAATATAGCGGTATCCTCATTAAGTCAGGTTTTAAATAGTTTATATTTTATATTTAAGGGAGATTAATCTAGATAGCAATAATAAAAGCTTTACCTTTTACCCCAGCAAGGGGGAGTTACCTCTCATTGCTTGAAAAATAAAAACTGCAAAAGTAAAGAAAGAAAAGGTTTGTGCGTAAAAGTAAATTGACGGAAAGTAAAAACTGAAAAGTAAAGAAAAAAAAATGCGAAAGCGGAAATTAATTACTGGAAGCTGTAAATAAACAAACAAGATACAATCTTCTTATTTATTCATTAGGAATTTCAAAGAAGAAAGTATGAATTTTACAAATGAAATGACTTGGTATTTATAGGCAAAATTTTGCCTCCATCAAATCATCCATCAAATTCTTCACCAAATCCATTATTAATTTCTCCACTAATTACTCCACCAAATCCATTATTAATTGCTCCACTAATTGCTTATCATGTTTGGTGGTGATTTGATAATTTTTATAATTTATTTATTAATTTATTTTTTGCTTTGAAAATGACTTTAATAATTATACACAACACACTTCTGGATGGTTGATCAATTTCGGTCATGAAATCTTCCGAATTCGAAATTATTTTGGCTTTTAAAGTTGTAGATCTTCGAGTCTTCTTTAATCTGACACTTGAATCAGCTCTATCCGATATCGGAGTAAAACGTTATGCCCAAAATATGACAGATGTGCAAAAGTGGAATTTCCAAAACTGCACTTTGTCAAAAACGCCCTTTCAAGTTTCCAATCTCCAAAATTAAAATATCAAGTCCAATAATTGCCCTTATTTGACCCATATTTCGTCCTCAATGATTTCATTGAGCCCCAATATTATTTTATCTGCAAAATAAACTAAAACACATCAAAACGTTCATCAAACCCGAGAAACTAAACAAAATATTAAGTTAAAGGGGCGGTAAATATTGATATATTTTCCGCTCATCAGCACACTGACTATAGTGCCCATGGATCCTAGAGAAGAATCAATATAGCCCACTACTACATTAACTACTCGAACTATCCAACAACTCCGAGCAGAGAGGCCTGCAAAGGCCAGTTACTCATCAGCACCTGTACAACCACAACAACAACCTCAACCAGCGCAACGACCATCGCGATCCTGTTCTCTGACATAATGCGTAGGTCAGTTGGAATCTCGTATCGATTAGATGACTCAACTACTTCAACGAACTGTACACCATCAGGGATTGAGTGATGATCAGATTTCAGCTTATCCAGGGGACAGCAGCGCGGAAGACGATGAGGCTGAGGAATGAAGAAACCATGATAACATTATTCCCTTATATTTCTTTTATTTTGTAACGCATTGAGGACAATGCTAGGTTTAGGTTTGGGGGTGAGGTTGTTTATTTTTATCTATTTTATTTTTCTTTCCTGCATATTTTTCTTCCCTGCATGTCGTGTGTCTTGTATGTTTTGAGTGTTTTAATTTTTTCTTGCTTTATTCAAAAAAAGTAATATAGTCTAATGATGAGATTGTATGTCTTAGTAAAACGTTCTAGGAAACGATAAATGCTAATTTCACTTTTATCCTATACTTTGAGCCTAATATCTAGGTCAGACTCATATGTACTAAAAAAATAATTATGTACCAGCTAGATAATAAGGAATTGACAAAGTGACTAGTGGAAATAATTAGTGGTTGATGAATGACCGTTAGCCTGAATATCTGTTTCTGTCAACATTTATTTATGATATGAGGTAAAAAAAATATGTTGAATAAAAACTGACCAAGCTTCTACTTAGTAACCGGGCGTCTTGCCTTAGTAAACAGTGACTGTTCACGTCAAACGGTACGGCTTGAGTTAATTAATAAATAAGCTTTTACTTAGTAACCAGACATCTTGCCTTAGTAAGCAGTGATTGTTCGCGTCAAACAGTAAAGCTTCAAAAAAATCATACCTCACTTTACGCATATTGTAGTAGACAGAACAATTTTAGATAGTCAGGTTGATTTAACCCATCAACTACTGAGAATTAAGACAAACTCACCTAGTTAAAAACTTAGAATCGAAGCTGTTTGCAGAGCTATTCACACACACACTTAATGTCTGATTTAGATACTGTGTTCAAAGGAATGGATTTTAGTTGTAGTATGCATTTTGAAGGTTCCTTTAACTTTGTTGCTAGACATTCTCTGAGGACATTATATATATAGCTATTATTTTCATTTATTTTATTTTTTTTCTTTCTTTTGTTTTTATGTGTGATTGCATGTGCATTTAATTGACGTTTGTGGGTATCGTCGCTGTAAACCCTCGCGAGACTATAACTCGTCTACTAGGGACACCTATGGGTTTAAAGGCTTGTTGCATACGCTAAATGCAACCGTGATCTCTACGAAATTGGCTTAGATTAATTTAGTTTTAATTATTTATTTATTTCATTTTGTTTTGTTTGTTTTGCTCGAAGACTAGCAAAATGTTAGGTTTGGGGGTGTGATGAGCGGAAAATATATCAATATTTACCACCCATTTGACCTAATATTTTATATGGTTTTTCGAGTTTGATGAATATTTTGATGTATTTTTGTGTGTTTTGCAGATAAATAAAGTTTTGGGACTCAATGGAATCAACTTGGGGCTAAAACGATGAAAAACAGACAAAAATGGGAAATTCATGTTCACATGTCACGACGCGCAATCACTTTGTGTCGCGACGCGCCTCAATTATTCAGCTGTCGACACGCATCATCACCATGTCATCACACGCGTCATCACTACGTCATCACATGCGTCATCACCACGTTATCATGACATCAGCATAATAATTCAGCCTACTCACACGCGTCATCACTTGCATCATCATGATGTAAGCGTCGTGATGCCTAAACCTCCATGCGTCATGACACCGAGCTAATAATTCAGTCTGCCGACAGCCGCCATTTAATGTAGCGCGCATCGCGACGCGGCCAATTTTTGGAGCCTATAAATAGAAGCTGATTTCATTTTCCAAATTCATACTTTCCTTAAGGTTCTTAATAAGGATTTAAGGATTGTTTCATGTGTTGGACAATTATGACCTATAGCATCACTATTTGTAAAAGACATGGTGTTTTGTACAAATTAACTATGTGACAAAGGAAATTGCTCTTTTATCATTTTGTAATTGGATTACTTGGATATTTAAATGATAAAAGTCCATATGATTAGTACCAGATTAATAAGATATGAGACAATATTAATCCACGAAAGGTTTAATCATTAAATATCCCTAGTCGTAGTATTATCGAGACTGGACATCGATAATGCGAAATAGGCTAGTATTACAGTTGTGGGCATTATGGAAGCTTAACAGTATAGTTCTCATATTTTTAAGTATTGGATACTTATGCAAGTGTGATAGGAGGTTTTATTAGTTGTTGGACCGGGAACAGCTTCGCTCTGGATAGACCCCTCGGAATCCCATTGGTAGTATAACTATGTGTCTATGGGAATCCGAATCAGGGTAGGTGTATGTGGTCTTAACCTGAGACTTGCATCGCTAATACTTGCGACAATAAATACGCTTTGGTTTTGGTCGTCCGGAGCTTTAACAGGTTCTGTGTACGCCTCTTCTGGGTTTATTGAGAATCATAGTGTATTGGATGTGATTTCAAGATGGAAGTATCACTTCAGTCATATGGAGACGATGATCACGAAGGGATACAGAACTAGTACTCTTAAATGCTGCAGCTATCAGGATAATATGACTAGGTCATGATTATCCGATTACAGAGACTCGTTGCTAGTGATCCGATATATGCTTCGTACGGGGCAGACACAATTCCAGCCCCAGGCCTAGCATGTGACATCAAATACTGGATTGTATTACGCAATACTTTGTATACTACGCCTGATACAGATTATATATATTCTTCATTGAATATTTCTGGAGAATTGGGTAGGCACGGTGCTTTGCTACAAGTCAACCATGTCATGTAAATCAGTGAGAACGTGGTACATGGTACGTATGTGTCGAATAGTCCGACAACCGAATTTA
>SKCR01016027.1:0-20733 GCA_019454045.1 Zanthoxylum bungeanum
TGGATCCGAGTGATCAAGTAGGTGGGGATCAGAGAGTGTCTGAGACATCAATGGCATATTCATCCTTGTGTTCGGTAACACTGGAGCAAGCAAACGCTACGGGGGTATCATCCCTCCCCGTGCTATGCTTCTCTTGGATCCGAGTGATCAGGCGGGTGAAATACATGCGGTCACATTCTCTGTTCCGTCCTTCTTTTTCCGGCCTGGTAAGGCCATCTTCAGGGGGTATCTCATTCTTTGTGATTTCTGTCTCGGAATGTCCCATGTAAATCGAAGGGTCTATGTGCTCTTGCCGTGCTTTTTATCCCTTGATTTTTTGCTAGTTTGGTCGGTTTGTTGCGGACTTGGTGTTTTGGCCCCGGATTAGTGTCGAGCGTGCCCCCGAAATTTTGAATATGGCTTTCCGTTTCAATCAAGAGAGCGGGAAATTTTTTTTTTTTAAAAGAGAAGGTTTTATTCATATTCGGGGGCATACTGCCATTCTTACATCTCGGCATTCCAGGGTTTTCTTAATCGCTTTCCGTCTAGCTGTTCCAAGATGTAGGCCCCGGCCTTACCACCTCTGCAATTTTGTAGGGCCCATCCCACTTGGCTCATAACGAGCCTTCTTCCGGCCTTTGGGTGTTCATAGTGACTCTTCTTAATACTAGGTCGCCCAGGATAAAGACGCGAGTTCGAACTTTTTTGTTGTAGAAGCGGGCCATTCTTTGTTGATAAACCGCTGTCCTCATGGCTGGCTTCTCTTTTTTTTTTCCTCGATCAGGTCGAGGTGGCTCCCGATAATTTCTTCATTTTTTCCGCCCTCAAAATGACGGACCCTGTGGGAAGTTATCCCGATCTCTGCTGGAATAACTGCTTCACACCGTACGATAAGGAAAATGAGGTATCCCCTGTGGAATCTTTATAGGTCGTCCGGTGCGCCCATAGTACTTCTGGTAGTTCCTCGACCCATAAGCTCTTGCAGGATCCGAGTCGAGCTTTAAGATTTGCCTTGATCGTTTTGTTCGCCGCCTCAACCTGTCCGTTTGACTTGGGGTGGGCTGGTGAGGCGAATTTTAAGGCGATCTGGAGGTCTTCGCAGAGTTTCCTGAATCCCCTGCTATCGAACTGTGGGATTCTGAACCTGCAGATAATGTTCTTCTTTAAGAATTCGGTGGCCTTCTCTTTTGTGATGGTGGACAGGGGGGTTCGGCCTCCACCCATTTGGTGAAATAATCTATGGCCACAATGGCATACTTCGCTTGCCCCCGTCCCTTTGGCATTGGTCCGATGATATCTAGCCTCCTCTGAGCGAATGGTCAGGGACTGGATAATGTGGTTAACTGCTCTGCTGGTTGGTGGTGGATATTGGCATTCTTCTGGCATCCCTCGCATCTCTGGGCTACCCTCTGCCGTTGGTGCATAGTTGGCCAATAGAACCCTTGCCTTAAAGCTTTAAAGGCCATCGATTGTCCTCCGGCGTGACTCCCACAGATACCCGCGTGAATTTCTCTGAGTACATAATCAGCCTCTTCTTCCGTTAAACATCTTATGAGGGGTATTGTGTAGCCTCTTCGGTAAAAGCACCCCTTCGATCAGGGAAAACTTGGTGCTTTTGAATTTTATCTTTCTGGCTTCCTTCTTGTCCTCGGGTGTCTCTCCTGTCTCCAAATATTTCTTTATTGGCTGTATCCACGAGGTTTTGTCTTCCTCATCCAATAATTTTACCTCGAGTTCTCCTACGTTTTTTTCCCGGAGGCATATTAGAGGGACTATTCTGGGATTCTCTGATTTTATCGAAGATGCGAGCCGTGCCAAGGAGTCTGCCTCGCAGTTGTTTTCTCGGCTGATTTGCTTAAAGTGTACGTTCCCCATTTTTCCCACCAACTTTTTTACTTCAGCCAAGTAGGCTATCATACTCGGCTCCCTGGCTTGGAATTCACCTTTCAATTGTTGAACCGCCAGTTGAGAGTCACTTTTTATTACTACATCGTGGACTCCTACCGCTGCGCATAGCCTAAGACCGGCCAGAATTGCCTCATACTCTGCCTCATTGTTTGTGGCCTCGAAGGCGAACTTCAGGGTGAACAACACCTCTTCACCTTTGTCGTTTTTTAATATGATTCCAGCTCATTTGCCTTGTGAGCTGGCAGACCCGTCTACTGACATCTCCCATTTGCCTTCCCCCACGATCAAGACCTGGGGTTCTGTGAATTCTGCGACAAAATCTGCCAAGGCCTGCCCCTTTACTGCCATTCTTGGGAGGTAAGAAATGTCGTGTTCACTTAACTCCACCGACCACTTCATTAGTCTGCCCGAAACTTCTGGTTTTGTAGAATTTATCTTAGAGGATAATCGGTGTAAAACCCCAATATGATGGGCTTGGAAGTAGGGTCGTAGCTTCCGGGCTGCAGTAATCAATGACAGGGCGACCAGTTCATGTACCGGATATCGGGTCTCTGCATCTAACAGAGCTTTGCTAACATAATATACTGGCCTTTGGACCTTATCGACTTCTTGTACCAGCACGGAGCTTACTGCGTGCTCTGATACAGCTAAGTACAAGTATAAGGTTTCTCCCAGGAACGGTTTTGCCAAAAGCGGGGGCTGTGTTAGGTATTGTTTTAACTGTAGGAAAGTTTCCTCGCATTTCGGCGTCCAGTCGAATTCCTTTTTGGCCTTCTTGATGACTTTGAAGAAATGGTGGCACTTGTTTGTTGCTTGGGAGATAAATCGGTTAAGCGCGGCTAGTCTGCCGGTTAGACTTTGTACTTCTTTTACCGTCCTTGGAGATTTTAAGTCTAGTACGACCTGGATCTTCTGCAGGTTTGCTTCTATGCCTCGGGAGGTTACCATGTAGCCCAAAAATTTCCCCGAGGACACCCCGAAGGCGCACTTCTCCGGGTTGAGCTTTAAATTATGTTTTCTCAATAACTCAAAGGTTTTCTTCAGGTCTGTTACGTGACACCCTGACTCTTCAGACATCGTTATCATGTCATCAACATATACCAGCATTGATGTGCCGATGAGTGGTTTGAAAATTTTGTTGACTAGTCTTTGAAAAGTGGCTCATGTGTTCTTTAGCCCGAAGGGCATTACTTTATAACAGTAAAGCCCTTGATCGGTGACAAAAGTTGTTTTCTCTTCGTCCGCATGGTGCATCTTAACCTGGTTGATCTACGTTTGGCAGTGGGAAGCTGTCTTTCGGGCATGCCTTATTCAGGTCGGTGAAATCTACACACATCCTCCATTTTTCGTTTGAATTTTTCACCAGTACCACGTTTGATACCCACTCCGGGTATTTTACTTTTTGATGATGAAGCCAGCTTTTAATAATTTATCCACCTCGGTCGCTACTGTCCTGCACCGTTCTTGATTGAAGGTTATTCTTTTCTGCTTGACTGGCTTGTGTGACGGGCTTACTGCTAAGCGATGATTGATGAATTTGGGTCAATCCTGGGCATGTCGTCGTGCCCCATGCGAAGATGTCTGGGTATTCCTTGAGACATTCCAGCAGGCTCTGTTTCAGGTTTTTGTCTAAGTTTCCCCCAATTTTTATGCCCTTCCCGGGTCTGAAGAGTTCTATTCCTCCCAATTCTTCGATTGTTCCTAGTCGGGCAACTTTGTTTGGCCGAAGACCCGGATCCCCACTTGTTTCCTCTCCGTCTTCATTCTCCTGCCTTTTCTTGGTACCTACTTCAACGCACAGGGTTTCTCGCGAGAGAGTGGCGAAACAGCTGCGGGCTACTTTTTGACTCCCGCATACGATTTTGATTCCTTCCCGTGGAGAAAATGCTTTGCCCTTATGCTGATGACGATCGACTCGGTGGGACGTAACCCGGCCCCGAGCTGAGAAGAACATTTGGCTCTGGGGGAATGTCATCTCCCCAGACCAATAGAGGGCCGACCATGGGGGAGATGCTCCGATCCCATGCCGATGATAAGTCTCTCGGTGGGACGTATCCCGACCCCGAGCTGAAGAAAGATTTGGCCCTGGGGGAATATTACATCCCTAGTCCAAAGAAGCCGACTCGGTGAGACGTAACCCGACCACGAGCTAAAAGAAAGATTTGGCTCTGGGGGAATGTTATATCCTCAGTCCAAAGAAGCCGACTCGGTGAGACGTAACCCGACCCCGAGCTGAATAAACCATAAGGCATCGATGGAATGAAATCCATCCCCGAGCCGAATAACTAAGCGGCCTCAGTGGAACGAAATCCAGCTCCGAGACGAATAAACAAGTGGCATCGGCGGAACGAAGTCCAGCCCCGAGCCGAATAAACATGTGGCCTCGGCGGAATGAAATCCAGCCTCGAGTTTATTCGGCGGAACGAAATCCAGCCCCGAGCCGAATAACCAAGCGGCCTCAGCGGAATGAAATCTAGCCCCGAGCCGAATAAACAAGTGGCCTTGGCGGAACGAAATCCAGCCCCGAGTTGAATAACCAAGCGGCCTCGGCGGAATGAAATCCAGCCCCGAGACGAATAAACAAGTGGCCTCGGCGGAACGAAATCCAGCCCCGAGCCGAATAACCAAGCGGTCTCGGCGGAACGAAATCCAACCCCGAGCCGAATAAACAAGCGGTCTCTGCGGAACGAAATCCAGCCCCGAGCCGAATAAACAAGTGGCCTCGGCGGAACGAAATCCAGCCCCGAGCCTAATAAACAAGTGGCCTCGGCGGAACGAATCCAGCCCCGAGCCGAAACAAACATCGATCTCGGCAGTACAAGAGCAGACCCGAGCCGAAAGAAACATCGGTCTCGGCGGTACAAGAGCAGACCCGAGCCGGAAAGAGACATCGGTCTCGGCGGTACAAGAGCATACCCGAGCGGGAAAGAGACATCGGTCTCGGCGGTACAAGAGCAGACCCGAGCCGGAAAGAAACATCGGTCTCGGTGGTACAAGAGCAGACCCGAGCCGGAAAGAAACATCGGTCTCGGCGGTACAAGAGCAGACTCGAGCCGGAAAGAGACATCGGTCTCGGCGGTACAAGAGCAGACCCACCGGAAAGAGACATCGGTCTCGGCGGTACAAGAGCAGACCTGAGCCGGAAAGAGACATCGGTCTCTGCGGTACAAGAGCAGACCCGAGCCGGAAATAGACATCGATCTCGGCGGTACAAGAGTAAACCCGAGCCGGAAAGAAACATCGGTCTCGGCGGTACAAGAGCAGACCCGAGCCGGAAAGAAAATATCTGACCTCGGCGGAACGAATCCAGCCTTGAGTCGATTAACTAAGCGGCCTCGGCGGAACGAATCCAGCCCCGAGCCGATTAATCAAGTGGCCTCGGCGGAACGAATCCAGCCCCGAGCCGATTAATCAAGTGGCCTCGGCGGAACGAATCCTGCCCCGAGCCGATTAATCAAGTGAGACTTATTCATAAGGGAAGTGAATCAACCTTTTGATGCCCTACCGAATCTGGCACGGGCGTCCCCTTACCAGACCAGCGAAAAACAAAAACAAATCTCTGGAAAATAAAATTAAAAGGCGGGGGCGACTTATCGCTTATCCCAAAACAAAACGTTTCGCAAGTATAAACAACAACACGGATGCCTCAAAACAGCGTCCTGTCCGAGGTCTCCAAAATACAATTCTGAATCTTTCAATTCAGAGTCTCGGCGAACCAGGATTTGGATCAGAGAGCGTTTAGAATGGTAAGGGCACATCCTCTATACTCCAGGTCTCCATGGAGCCTGTGTATCGTTCGAGGGCTCCTTCTTACAACGCTGGAGCAAGCATACGCTACGGGGGCACAATCCCTCCCCAGGCAATACTTTTCTTGGATCCGAGTGATCAAAGAATATGGATCAAAGAGTGTCCGAGACATTAAGGGCATGTTCCTCCTTATGTTCGGTAACACTGGAGCAAGCAAACGCCACAAGGTATCATCCCTCCACGTGCTATGCTTCTCCCGGATCCATCAATCAGGTCGATGGGGATCAGAGAGTGTCCGAGACACTAAGGGCATATTCCTCTTTGTGTTCGGTAACACTGGAGCAAGCAAACGCTACGAGGGCATAATCCTTTATCATGCTATGCTTCTTCACGGATCCGAATTCTGATTCACAGTCATCATCGCTGTCAATGTTACATGGAATAGACCGATTCTGGTGTGCTCTGCGCTGTAAAAGGAAAGCATTAAAATAGTAGCACACTAGTTCCTTTCTCCAATGCGAACTGTATCTGATTCATGTGCACATCATTAGGCGTCAGTGGCATATCTATAATGTCATGGGAAAGAAGATAGGCTCCAAAACTAGCAACCCCACATCCCGCATCAAGAACATTCCTGACATTTCCGCCATTGTTGAGCTTATCACCAGGGAATTTAAGCATCCTAGCAAGAGTAACAATGTATTTATCTGCTCCATCATGGAAATGGGTTCCTCCACCAGGGAAATTGATCTTCTCCCCGTTCACAACCATCCAATGTTGATCCAATTTCTCTTCTGCAAGGTGTGTATGAGGTATATTCGCCTTCCAAACTTTATTCATACTCGTTGTTGTGCTAGAACTTCTTCTCTGATATCAGGAGGAAGTGCTGTAAGAAATTCTGGGCCAATATCTCCAACATTCTCACTAAGTCCATTATCACTCCCAAACGGCCGATCCTCACCGTCAATTTCTCCACTCCCTGGATCATCCTCTTCGCCCGACTCATCATCCTCCTCTTCGTCATCAGACTCTGGTCTCTCCTCTGCATCCATAGATCAAGAGACACGAGCCGAAGCTGAGCCAACAACGCCAGATCTTCAATATACTGGATCCGATTGTTAGACAAATCAAGGTCGCGAAGAGAGTCCAAGCCGGCTTGGACAAGAAACTCGAGGCCACCGGCTATACGGTTGTCGGACATGATAAGTTTCTGAAGATTCTTGAGCCGTGGAAACTGCTCAAGCGATGAAACTCATACGTTGGCGATCGAATCTCTCCAAAATGGTCGGTGGAGGCAGCCGGCCTTGCACACACTTAACGGCGCCGTCTAATGCTGTCTCCACGGCCCTCTCCCAGAGCTTATCCATAAAATTTGAAACCCGATATCTCAGAACTTGTGAGGCATAACAGTAGTCTGACACTCTATGTTGGATTTGTAATTTATTCACTTCTGAAATCGTATAACACTAGATTTTTTTCTTTTTTGGTGTGTACGGCCTCTGTGTTATTTTTCGCATGAAGGGGAAAAAACACGATCGAACCGATTTTCTTTTATTTTCTCCATCCATTCTGCTGTTGAACTACATGCCGACCGGTGATTTCCGCATCCTGCCATCGTCTACTACGCGAGCTATTTTTTTGTTGGAGTCCCCACAGACAGCGCCAACTGTTGACGGCTGATTTTGGTCTCAGGGCAATATGGGAATATTACTCCCGAGACAATCCTCCCTCAATAGTGAATTTGTTCGGTTAAGGGGGAACCAAAAATAAATTTAGCAAAAGACAGATAAATACACCAATCAACAAGGAGTTTTAACGTGGTTCGGCGGATCAGGTCCAACCTACGTCCACGGACACAAACATAATGATATTTTTATTACTGAAATATACTTCTCTGATATCTCTTATGTTTACAAGTTTGATCGTAGTGATCTTCCTCTTGATTCTGATTCCTTCCCGGATGGGGAATTTCAGTTTTAGGTAATAGTAGGACATCGCGGCCTTTGTCTTAATCATGAAAGGCCGGCCGACAATGACTTGGTAACTGTTCATGCAGTCCACTACTGTGAAATTTATCATGATCGTCCGGGTTCTGGGGTGAGTCCCGATTGTCATGGCCAATTGTATCCTTCCCAGTGGGACGACCGTTGAGCCCCCGAAGCCGTATAGGGGGTGCCGTCGTCAGTTAGAGTTGCATACTCTACTCTCAGGCCCTCTAAAGCTTCCTTGGAGATTATTTCTACTGCGCTTCCGGGATCTACCAAGATTCTGTCCACTTCTGAGCCGCTGATTGTCGCCTTGATTATTAATGCATCGTCATGGGGGAAACTCACCCCTCGTGCATCCTCGTCGGTGAACATTATGGGTACCGACCGACCTCCTCGTTGTACCAATGACCGTTCTGTCTCCAGCACCTCTGTCCCCCGAGCTCGGCTATAGCTCTTTCTTGACCGGTTAGAGTCTCCGGCCAGTGTCTTCCCCCCGGCGATGATGTTCACATGTCGGCTTCGTGCCCTCTGTCTGGCCGTCATAGCTTCATGGTCAATATAATTATTTAAGTACCAATTCCGTGCTAAGTCTTCCATCTGTTCCCGTAAATCTTTGTACTCGTCCGCTGTATGTCCCCTTAGATTATGGTGTATGCAATAAGATTTCTTATTCCTTTTATCTGGGGGAATCTCATGAGGTCGGGTTCTATCAAGAGGCCATTTCCTTGTATCTCCATGATGATCTGCCTTGATGGCTTGCTCAGGGGAATATATGCTTCTTCCCGGACTACGTGGTTTACTTGGGTCGGGACTCCTCTTTCATGGTCGCTCTGAGGCATTGGTTTGAATTCCTTGTGTCTCGGGAAGAGTTTTCTGAACTCCCTATCTGGCTGGTGGGGGCCCTCTGCCCTTGTCGTCCTTTCTTTGACGGTTGTCCCCTTCCGGGAGATTTTTTCTTCATTTTCTAATGAGACGAACTTTCGGGCTACCTCTAGAGCGGTAGCATAATCTGGTGTGTCCTGGATCCTTAACTGAGTCCACAGTTTTCCGACCCTTAAAGCTCCTTTTAAACTTTCCAAGGCCTCAAGGGATTCATACCCTCCGACTTCGAGTACCATATTATGGTACCTCTCGATGAAAGTTTTTAGAGGCTCGTCCTCTCCTTGCTTCATGAGTCTTAACTCTCCAATCATTTTTTTAGGGACGCCGGCCCCCTTGAAGTGCCGAATGAACGACTTTTTAAGTTGTGTGAAGCTTCTGATGCTCCCCGAGACCAGACTTCTATACCATAGGATGGCGGATCCGCCCAAGGTCAGGGGGAATACTTTGCAGATGGCATCTCCTACTACTATTTGGACTTCCATTAATAGGACAAAGCTCTCAATGTGGGATTTCGGGTCGGTATGACCCTTGTAGGGCGTCATGGTTGGCATGTTAAATCGTCTTGGGAACTTTACCGACCTTATTTCTTCTGTAAGGGGAGATTCCTCCTCACTGTCCCGGGTATCTCCTGCATTAGTTTTGAGGTTTGCCCCTCATTTGGCCATCTCTTTTTTTTAGCCAAGACTTCATCTCACTACTTGCGCTGCCATGTCGCTTTCTGTATCCATCTTCACATCTATTGCCCTGGTGCGGTGCTCTTCATGCCTTGAAGTTTCCCGCACATTCTCGCCATACTCCCTGTCTTTTCCTCTGGTGTCGCGGAGACTATCATATGAGGAATCTGGTGATTGTCTCCTTTCTTCTTCTTCCCATGTGTTCTCTGTTTGTGAATCTTTCTCTACGACTACAGATTTTATCCCGTATGGACCTTTCCTCCTGGGTTCATCGTCTTCACTCATATCCGTAATTCTTTTACCTTCTGTTTTTTCACATTTTCTTTGGCTGGTCCCGGCTTCCGGTCTCTCGTTGTTCATTCATTCCATTCTCTCCAGTCGATCTATCATGGATTTCATGATTTCTTCAATCTTTTTCATCCAGTCCATAGTTGGACTCCCTGATGACTGATGATTTCCGTCTTCTGACATTGTTTTTTTTGTGAGCTGCTTTTTGTTTCGAAATTCCCCACAGACGGCGCCAACTGTTGACGACTGATTTTGGTCTCAGGGCAATATGGGAATAATACTCCCGAGACAATCCTCCCTCAATAGTGAATTTGTTCGGTTAAAGGGGGAACCAAAAGCAAATTTAGCAAAAGACAGATAAATACACCAATCAACAAGAAGATTTAACGTGGTTCGGCGGATCAGATCCCACCTACGTCCACGGGCACAAACTGAATAATGCTTTTATTGCTGAGATATGCTTATCTGATCTCTCTTTTGTTTACAAATCTCACAATAATGATTCTGATCTTGATTCTGATCTTGATTCTGATATTGATTCTGATCTTGATTCTGATGGCCTTTGCACATACTCTACCATTCTATTTATAATAATACAGAAATCAGATTCCTTCTTTTACAAGGTTTCCCAGTTGAGTCAATCTCATTCTTCCATAAGGTTTCCTAATTTCAAACTATCTTTACTCCTTTTGTCATATTAAGATACTGATTTCACCAGTTCTCCCTGTGAAAGTAGGATAACTTGTCACCTTATCCGAGAAAATATGATGCTCTACTTTCCTGAACACGCCTCGCTATCTGGTCGGTCTTCATGAGGTCGGGCATGATAGTCTTTTGAACTGAGAATGCTGCTGCCGATCTGATAATGCTCGGTCATCCGAACCGAAGTGGTCGGTCACCTACCATTAAGTGCTCGGCCCTTACTTATGTGGTCGGGTCGACTTTTTAATGATTTTGACCAAGGAGGGAATTTACCCTCTTACCCCTGGCGTATCCCTTAACTATCATGGGATCTTAAAATACCATCAACAAAATGATTTTATTCTTTAATTTATTTGGTAGTTTTCATTTTCCATTTTTATAGAGATTCTATAATGAAATGACTCTTTATCAGCCGTTAGATTATAATGAAATAATATGAACCATCAATTAAGCCATATAAATATAACATTTGGATACATTATCTCTCTTAATCTTAACCATCCGTTACACTCACTTTCCTCCCACATCATTGTGTTTTATAATATAGATTTTAATAATTTAATAAAAAAAAATTAATTGTAGATTATGTGTCACATAAGTTTTTTAAATTTTAATGGGATATTATAATAAGTTTCTTATTTTAATAGTTTATCATTTTAATTTATAATTTAAAAAATACGAAATTATAAATAAATTAATTAAATTAATAGGATTCTTATTAAGAGGAGATTATGTTTTTATATTGTAATAAATTTCTTATTTTAATTTTACGATTTAATAATAAAAAAATATTTTTAAAGATATTTTAATTTTATAATTTAATAATAAATATGAATATCACATAGCGCGGTGAATTTTTTTTAAAATGTTTAACTTATATATATACACACATATTTATATTTATAAATCCGGTTTATCTGTGATATTATTCAAAATGTTATATGATAATATAATATATTTTCTTGTTATAATAAAGTATTTATTTTAGATTTATTCATATAATTTTATAATTTAGTAGCATTTCTTATTTTGATAAAATAGTATAATAGGTTTTTTTATTACAATATAGTTCTTGTAAAATTATAATATACATTTTTATTGTAATATGTTTTTTATTTAATAGATTTGCTAATTTTATTTTATTATTTAATAGTTTTTATTATTTTATATGATGATATAATATATTTTATTGTTATAATAAGACTCTTATTTTTAAATTTATTATTTTAATTTTATAATTTAATATTATTTTTTTTAATATGATAGTATAATATGTTTTCTTATTATAATATAATTAGTATAAAATTATAATATATATTTTTATTATAATATATTTTTATTTTATAGATTTATTCATTTAGTTTTAAAATTTAACAGTGAGAGTATATTATTTCTGAATGGACCAATGATTACAAACAAAATTGGTATTAATGTTTTTTCTGTTCGGTTATTTTAGATTTTCGTGTTGCTTCTTGCACTTGGAAATCAAAGACTTTTACATCAAGCAGTGATCATTATTTTATGGGAATCATATCCTTATATTTTATTTCAATTCTTTATTTACATTCATGTAATTTGAAAAATGCCTCAAAACACTATTCCTTTTAAAATTTTTACTTAATTTGGCAATTTTACCCTTGAAATTTTTAAATAATTAAACTAAATGATAAAACACTTTATTTATTTATTTTTAAATGTATTTAAATTAGCAATGATTTAAAATTGTAAAGCTAAGCAAAATTTTATTTTTAACCAAAAAAAAAGAGGAGAAAATTATTTTAAATAAAAAGGATTAACTATAAATATATTTAGTTACTATTATTTAAATTAATATTATAATTATTAACCATGTAAAATATATTTCATATAAGAGAAAATATGTGAATATTAAGTTAGACTATTACTATCATTTTTTACTTTTCTAATTTAATTAATGAAATACTTCACATATTTTCATTTATTTAAATTTAATTGTGATTATATATAAATGTATAAAGAAATAATTTAAATAATTAATTAATTAACAATTATGTATACTACGGGTGTTCATAGGGTCGGGTCAACCCGCAACCCGACCCGCGTGGGTTCAAAAAAAAAAAAAAATACAAAATTTCGACCCGACCCGAATTCGAATTTTTCGAGTTGGGCAACGGGTTTAATACTAAAACCCGACCCGATCATATAATATTTTTATTATTTTTCTACAATTTTTATTATTTTTCTAAAATTTTTATTAATTTTTTTTTAAAGTTTTTACTATTATTTAATTTGTTTATTACATTTTTTTGTATTAAAACTTTATATATATGGTAATATTTTGGATATAAAATAACTAATATTTATATTTCAAAATAATTAATTAATTAAAAAAAAATTATTTTTTAATGACCCGACAACCCGAACCCGACCGGATTTCACCTTTGTGTGACCCGACCCGCGACCCGACTTTCCCATGACCCGACCTGATCGGATCTCACAAAATTTCAAAAAACCCGACCCGTGAACACCCTTTATACAATAAAAACTTAAAATTTTCCATATGAGTACATGGAGCACACATGCCATCAAAAGCTGCTCATCTCCACATATCTCAAATCATATGCGCGTGTTCAGAGTTTTGCTCTTCCATAAAAATCAATAATATCATAAAAAAAAAACACATTTTCATGTCTTCATCCAGTGCAACACAATCACCGATCATGTTTTTTTTTTTTTTAATAATTGGAGTATCCCGGTCAGTTTACACATAGTTTTTCGTGCATTCAAAAGTTTCCCAACATAAATCAGAGTAAGTCGTTGACGTTTTACAACATGAGATATGGCCACAAAAAAAATATACATAATAAAATTCGACCTTAAATTTGAGAGAAAATAAACTATTCAAGCTCAATAGTAAGTAACCACTTGAGGTTCTTATTGCTTCAAACAATAGGGGATGCAAGAAATGAAATTCCATTTAATTATCTTTTCATTTCCTAACCTATGTTCTTAAACCAACTCTCATTCTTACAGAGGCCAAATATTTGCCCACTAATGTTAAAATTATTCCAATAAAATGCCAAAACATGGATATTTTTTTACACTCATACCAATATTAATTAAACTCATTGTTTTTTAATCCCAAGTTCTTTCCAGAGCCATAAGAACAAGTATCGATCTTCCCAGAGCCATAAGGATAAAAGCTAAAAAGTGGGCTTAAATGGTTTTCTTTTAAGCTAAAAACTTGTATTATTCAAGACATAAAATGAAACAAAATATCATTGATACAAGATATTTATACATGCATTTGATTTTCTTCTAAGATAATTATTTTTAATAGCAGTAAGAAAGCAACCCAGTCCATTACTGCTGGAAAAAAAAAATGTTTTTATTTTCTTTTTCTTTTTATATAATTCGGAACAAAACCACCATAAATATAAATACAGAGGTGATGCCATCTCACAGGGTTCGGGTAAAATGCTTAGATGCTCCAACGGACCAAACCCACCAAAGAAACAAAGTGCACATCTCTATGATCTTCCTGTTTCAGCGTCTTCTGTTAGACTGCCTAATTTAACGATATCTTCGACAAGTATTTTTCCTTCTGTTACAAGAAAGCACGAAGAAACGCAACATACAGTTCAGAAAAGATATTTGAATAATCACAGAGAGAATATACTCAAGTAAGTACATCGACAATAATACAACCCAGACAAAAAAGTTTTAGGATATGAAATCAGTTGTAGTTTGTGAAATATGAAAAACTTGCATAGTCGTCCATAATCATAACATATTGAAGATCATAACATGAAGAAAAGAGTAATGCATTCTAACCAAGTAAAGCTAGTAGATAATGCTTTCATTATCCAAATCAAAATGCCATCAATGGTATTGCCAAAGCAAATGCAAGAAAAAGAAGAAATGGTATGTTTATCTGCTCAGGTCATCATCTATCTAGTTCCACACATGAAGTTGACATCTACTCAAAAGTTTGATAATTGAAGGTGATTAAGAGTGACAGCAGTAGCATAAGGTTCAATATAAGGAAAATTGCCACTGACCTCTATCTTTGGAAAGATTGGCAATGAGTTCTTGGATGCCCTCCTTGCCTAAGGTGTCTTTGAGGTACATGGCTGCAGATGCTACCTCCTCCGGAGTCACTTTCCCATCATAGTCTCTGTAATAAATTTCACATATAATTTATTTGCAATGCTAGAAAATACAAAGTTGCTTCGGGAGAAGGCTAATAGAAGTAAATAACTAATATACAGATGATATCAACTTAAACTTCCTTTTTTGAGGTATCGGAGTCAAAACTAAATATGCAGGAGGGACTGGGTCAATTAAGATTTCGTCACGTGACTGGCAAAGTTGGTGAAAGGTGATAATCGAAGCTTGAATTGAAGAAATGCAAAGCAAAATTTATAGCATCCAAACCCGCAACAGTAAGGGTAGGCTTAGATTGAGGTGTAAAGAAATTAGACAATTCTATATTTCTGGATGTTTAGAATTATTAGAGATATATCTTTATATAGATATTACATCAAGTTAAATATAGAAACTAAATAAACTAACAACCATTAGGATTATATAATCATATCTCAATAACTACGTAACAATATCTTAGACATATGTAGAATCATAATCATATCTTTGGATGATTATGATTATGATTCTAACAATATCTTAGGGATTCTAGCACTTTCCCTCAAGCTGAAGCATACATATCATATGCACCAAGCTTGTTACAAATAAAACCAGTACAAAAACCACAGAGAGACTACGGTGTTTTAACTGGAGAATGCACAGCAAAAACATATGCAGTGACTTGGATGTTTTAACGCCATTAGAGAATGCACAATAGGAACAGATGCTGAAGTTTGGATAGTGTAACATCGATGGAAAATGCTTAATGAGAAATATTTAAACTATTCCTAAAAACTCAAAACATCTAAAGAAAATTTGCCAAATCACCCCTGACAGTAAACCCAGAAAAGAATCAGATGTTTAACTTGATTCGGATAAGGAATGAATGACCGATAAGATTTGAGCATTTCGTCGTCTTCTGTGTTGTCAAAACTGCCGAAGAAGATGTGGCGTGTGAGCCTCACACGCATACAGTGACACATGAGGCTTAAACAATGACTTTAAATAAGAGAAATCAAACACAAAATCACAGAACCCAGAGATAGATTGACTCTAATACCATGTAGAGAAACAAGGTAATTCTATATATCTGGATGCTTAGAATTACAAAAGATATATCTTTATATAAATATAGAAACTAAATATATTAATAATCATTAGGATTACATAATCATATTTCAATGATTATGTAACAATATCTTAGAGATATGTAAAATCATAATTATATATTTGAATGATTATGATTAAGATTCTAACAATATCTTAGAGATTCTAACAGGAGGCAATAATGCTAAAAAAAAAAAAGACAGGCAAGGCTGACGCGGTTACACCAATGATTGATTAGACCTACCTCAAGATTTATTTCTAAAAGGAAAATACATCTCGGTAATGGAGTTGACAAAAAGAATGTCATGTTGTAATTGGAGAACTGAGAGTCTGAATTGGTTTAACGATTTTTTTAAATGTGATGTCGATAAACCCATAGAGATATAGAATAGCATATCAAGATATATATTTTGGGGTCATTTAACAACCTATCAAGCAACCGCCAATGATCTCCAATTTTGGCATCAACATCATCAATTTCTTTTTCAAGCTTTTGGAGCATAGCATCTACCTGAAATTTGAAAAATAAACTAAAAGTCACATCTAGATACACATTGTATAGGTTAAATCCCAGAAGCGGATAGCTAATAAATTGACAACAGAATGACAACGATTGGAGTTATCATAACCATAAGATTATCTGAAAGTATTACCCTGTTTATAAGTCCGGAAGAAACCTTGTCATCAACATCCTTCTCGACATCTTGGTCGGGGTCCTCCCTGGCAGCTCTGTATGCCTTCCTAGCTTCTTCTTCACCTTCCTTACCTTCTTTTTCTACCATACTGTTATAAAGTTCTATCTGGAAAGGTTCATAGTAACAGACAAATGAAAAGACATAAATATTTCACATAAAAGGAGAAGGAATAGCAATAAAACTTCAAAGTTTTCTTTTGTGATTTCCAACTACTTTCGGTGACTATCTAGGACAATGTCAACAAGCAAGAATCACAATCAACATTTGCATCTATCACTAGCAGTATAATGCAGTCTATAAAAGAAATTACTATTAATGAACTTTTAAATTATATCACGCCCAACATTTTGAATAAAAAATGAACTTTCAATTAAATAAATACCATTTACTCAAGGAATTTAGATATTAATTGAATAAATTCACACTTTGTATATTCAAATTTATCTCCTGTACCTCTTTGTTGACAAGTCTCAGGAATTCTTCACGTTCCCGGCTGACAGACTGAAATAAGCAGCAGAAAAAGCAAGTCAAGAGTCCGAGTAGATACAACCAAATGTGAAATATGACACATAACAATTAACAAGTAATCTGATAAACGTTCTTGATCCTTACAGATGCAGAAGCTAAGACAGCCAATGCACGACTGAGCTCGCAAAGCTGCTCATGTTTCTCCAATGTTTTTGCTTTTACTTGTTCTTGTGCTTCTTTAGCTGTTGGATCAGTCATTTCTTCCAACGCAACATCCTTTCGACTGCTAACAGATTCCTTCATCTTGGCCTGCTCTTCTTCCTCTTCCTCTTCCTCCTCCTAAAAATCAGTTTAATTAATAAATTGCAAAATATTTCCCACAGTTATGAACAGAAAAATAAACACGTAATATTTACATCAAAAGTTCTAATTCTAGTATTTATCATAGTTCAACTGTACATGGAAAATACAAGTTAATTTAGAATCTAAACTATCAAAACACCACCACCTACTGCCTTTGCTACCAGCCCAGCATTTCCACAGTCCAGAAAGAAATGGCGAAGTAGCAAGGCATTGATACTTATCAACATATAGTCTCTGCTTTGCACTTTTGATACACAGAGATTTACTTGATGATTCAGTATGTAACGGCAAAATAATTTTTTTTTGCAGAATGAGTTTTTGTCAGTGTTTAGGTTTTCCTCCAAGGGGGGAAATGATCACAGAAAATTGAGACAGATCATATACAGGATAATCCAGATCAGGGAACAGGCCCAGACTGAGGGACCTCACAAGAATAAGATATGTCACCTCTGGGAATAATCCCTCCCAAGTCCCATCCAACAATTTCAAATCCATAAATTCAATTCTAAATCATACAATGAATTTTGTGGTAATTAACAAATTTCATAACTGAACAGTGAAGCATAAGTTCAATGACCATTATTAAATGCAGGATAATCCAGATCTGGGAACATGCCCAGATTGAGGGACCTCACAAGAATAAGATATGCCAAAACATCTATTCATAATATTACGCTATGGACAAATCAATCTTACCTGTGGGAATAATCCCTCCCAAGTCCCATCCAACAATTTCAAATCCATAAATTCAATTCGAAATCATACAATGAATTTTGTGATAATTAACACATTTCATAACCGAGAAAACAGTGAAGCATAAGTTCAATATCCATGATTAAATGCATCAAATATATTTTTTATTTTGACAACAAAGAGAATTTATTAACAAAAGGAATGCTTCAATAGAATGTCAACAAAAAGAACTGAAGCATTTATCGTGTGAATCATAGGAAACTAGAGTTATAACATTAAAGAAACACCAGTCCCAAGACCAAACAATGAGCCCTGAAATGGGCAGAAGCAACATTTTCCACCCAATAGATTGCAAATGCAACAAAAGCATCAATAAAATAACCTTGATTAGTTCTTCCTGCATTTCTAGGAACTCCAACTTCCTTCTCCTTTCTGAAACAGAATCTTCAGATGGCAAGGCTGTAACCCCAACTGTATCCACAACCTCATCTGGAAGGGAGGAGAGTGTAGCTTGAACAGCTTCCTCTGGCCTAATCTTTCCAGACACAGAGAACGCTCTACAGAAATTACAAAAAACATAAAAACATAAACATGGTCTTATTTCTGAAAACAGAAATTAACAGGTGAAGCTTTAAGTTACCTAGAAAGAATCAAAAGAGAAGATGGTACAGAGTGATTGAGAGACAAATCCAACCAATCACGCAACTGCAAAGACAAATAATTATTTGAAGGCCATGATAATGGAAGTTTTACAGTAACTTTTACATAGAGAACAATGTAATAAACCTTGAAGAAACTAGAGTCACCAGCTAATTTAGAAATTCCAGAACTCATAATAAAGATAGGTCCAATACACAACTTGTAAATGAAATTCTGATGGGTTTTTGTTGATTAGAATTTAGAAAACTGTTTTCATCCACTTCAGCACCTAATGCCATTAGTATTTAGATTAAAGATCATGTTGAATATCAAAAGTTTGGAGTAAAAGATATCATAATCCAGTAACTACAAAAATTGGTCTGATATAATTTTGTTCTTGATTGCAGTAAGGCTGCGTACATCAAGGACCTTCCGCAGGCCCTGCTAGCAGCAGGAGACTTATGCTGTTACCCATTGGCTTAAATTGAGTTCAGCCAGTTGGCTTGTTATCTTTGACTCAATTAAAAGAAAAGAAAAGTGGCTCATGGATTATGAAAAGCAAGGAAGAGTAGACTTGTGGATGCACCATGAATGGAGACAAGTAAGTCTAAGAATTTTTGATAAAGCTTCTCATTAGTCTGATAAACATAACATGATTGAGCATTCACCTGTTGCCGCATTTCCTCCACTGAAAGTAATCCTAGTAAGCCTCGATCTCTGCAGGCTTGACGAAGCTCTGCTTCTGAAAGAGACTCCACTCCCTCAGCTTGAATCATCTTATCATCATTCTTTATCCTGCCAAACCCAACAACATGAGTTTGCACTGTGCAAGCATTTAATTGTTCACTTAAAATTGCATAGAAGTAATTCTACAGAATTTGGAGAACACTTGGCTCCAGAGTTCTAACAATTGGCAATTTTTCAAATCTCCAGAAATTTCAATATATGTAACCTTTTCATAAACCACGAGTAATTAATCTCATAAATAATTCAAATTATTCACGATTTCTGTGCTTAAGTTTCGGCATTGTGAACAAAATGTTCAACATATTACAGGAGAAAAAATAATGCAGGAGTTATTGGTCCACACATGACAACAAACAAACATAAAGACTGAAAGAAATTATTAACTACAGGACCTTTACAGAACACGAAAATCTTTACAATTCCGACAAAAGGAGCTTCTCTGTCTTCAAAGCACATATTTTTCCTTGAAAATAGACCAAAGCCCAAAATATATGCCCTTTCGATCGTCTCTAACTACTCTTTCCTTACAAACTCTTGAATTAGAATGAATTATGGAACCCAAAAACAAAATAAAAGAATATCTGTGAAAAATGATGCAATAATTTCGCAAAGCAGATGTCAAAGAGTAGGTTATCTATTTTTCAGGCACTTGATCAGTGCAGTCCCAGTCCACTGTCCACCACAAAAATAAACTTCTAATTACATAATTAAAATTGAAAGAACGTAAGCCAAACCAAGGGTGGAACAACGGAAAAAAAGTCTTACTCTTGCAGTCTTCTCCGGAGCATATAACGTAAATACGCATCTGTTCCAAATGGGCTGATTCCCATATACTTGCACATATTTACTAACCGAGGCCTGCATTCATCGACCAAAAAGTTACGTTCACCAACTTATTTGTTGGGATACTAACTGAAGCAAAATAGTGAAAACTAACTGGCAGCATGACCCTAAAAATTGCAGGAATTCTTGCAAGCACTAACCTGCTAATGTTATCTAAAGTAAGCTCATCATTAAATAGCTTGGCAAAGGCTAATATTTCTTCATTAGAAACACCGGCACCAGTTCTAACCTGTTCAAATGGCAGAATAAAGCCTCACATAAATTAATGCCAGCATGAGAGCAGGTGATTGAAAAGAAGAGTAAACCCACTTTCCTTGTAAGTGAAAGAAAGAATCAATTATCACCTTGTTCATAAAGTCATCAAGATCTTCTGCTGTCTTCTTAGTATCTCCACCTCGTGAGTTTTGGACTTCCTTCGCCATTTCTTTCACGGTGTCTTGAAGAAACCTTGCATATCCTATTCTTGCATTAAGCCTTCTTTTCAATGCCTCCTGAAAGTTAATAATTTTAACTTTCAACCGCATTCTCCTCGGTGAAAGTTTAGTGCAAAATTTAAAAGGATTATTACATATAAACTAATAAAAGAATGCAAACCTACAGGTATTCCTACTTCAATGTGCTTAAACTGAGGCTACCCATTTAAGAATCGAGACTCTGATGAATGCGAACAACAATAGGAAATATTAATGAGCCACAACAGCTGCGTTTCAAGATAAAATAAGTCTTACACAACAAAGATATCTGTTATAGCAATCAAACACCTGGTAACAATTATTCCAACCATTACCTCTTCTCTCATCTTGTCCTGAAAGGTTGACGGCAACATGTTGGGAAATAATTTCAGGAATACTGGAAGCAAGAACTCCATGAAAGGAACTATAAGAA
>SKCR01016028.1:0-20599 GCA_019454045.1 Zanthoxylum bungeanum
CAGGGGCAATATGGGAATTTCACTCCCGAGACAATCCTCCCTCAATAGTGAATTTGTTTGGTTATGGGGGACCAAAGGCAAATTTAGCAAAAGACAGATAATACGCCAATCGACAAGGAGAATTAACGTGGTTCGGTGGATCTTGGTCCGACCTACGTCCACGGGCACAAAAATGATGATACTTTTATTACTGAGATATGCTTCTCTGATATCTCTTGTGTTTACAAGCTTGATCGTAGTGATCTTCCTCTTGATTCTGATCTCAACTCTCAATGCTCTCCTCCTTCTTTCTCTTATGCACACTCTACCCTTCTATTTATAATAGTGTAGAAATCAGATTCCTTTTCCTATAAGAATTTCCTAGTTGAAACTATTCCATTTTCCCATAAGGATTCCTAGTCAAAATTATTCTCTTTTCCCATAAGGATTCATAATCAAAACTACATTTACTTTCTTTATCATACTAGGACATTGACTTACTAGTTTACCCCATGAAAGTAGGATAACTTATTATCTTATCTTGTATGGATAGAATGCCTTATCTTCCCGAACATGTCTTGCCCTATGCTCGATTTTCACGAGGTCGATCTTCATGTGGTCGGTCATAATAATCCTTTGAACTGAGAATGCTGCTGTCGACCTGATAATTGTCCGGTCATCTTGAACTCAAGTGCTCGGTTACCGATCATAAAGTGCTCGGCCCCTCACTCATGTGGTCGGGTCGGTATTAATGATCTCGATCAACAAGGGAGTTACCCTTTTACCCCTGCCGTGCTGCTTAAGTACCATAGTGCCTAAAAAACACCATCAACATCTATCACCTAGTTCTCGGTAACAACGAGTTTTGCGAGTTGATGCTGGGAACTATAAAAAAAATGGTGTGTCGATGAATCTGTCGGTGGTCACTCCAGGAACTGCAGAGAAAAATGCATTGGTTGCAAATCTGGTCATTTCTGCCACCTTCATGCACTCCGTCAACGAGGATCCCGATATCTACTTGTGGAAAAAATACTTTGCCCTTATGCTGATGACGATCGACTCGGTGGGACGTAACCCGACCCCGAGCTGAGAAGAACACTTGGCTCTGGGGGAATGTCACCTCCCCAGAACAATAGAGGGCCGACCATGGGGGAGATGCTCCGATCCCATGCCGATGATAAGTCTCTCGGTGGGACGTATCCCGACCCCGAGCTAAAAGAAAGAGTTGGCTCTGGGGGAATGTTACATCCCCAGTCCAAAGAAACCGACTCGGTGGGACGTAACCCGACCCCGAGCTGAAAGAAAGACTTGGCTCTGGGGGAATGTTACATCCCCAGTCCAAAGAAGCCGACTCGGTGGGACGTAACCCGACCCCGAGTTGAAAGAACATTTGGCTCTAGGGGAATGTCACATCCCCAGACCAAAGAAGCCGACTCGGTGGGACGTAACCCGACCCCGAGCTAAAAGAAAGACTTGGCTCTGGGGGAATATTACATCCCCAGTCCAAAGAAGCCGACTCGGTGGGACGTAACCCGACCCTGAGCTGAATAAACCATAAGGCCTCTACGGAATGAAATCTGGCCCTGAGCCGAATAAACAAATAGCCTCGGCGGAACGAAGTCCAGCCCTGAGCCGAATAAACAAATGGCCTCGGCGGAACAAAATCCAGCCCTGAGCCGAATAAACAAGCGGCCTCGGCGGAACGAAATCCAACCCCGAGCCGAATAACCAAGCGGCCTCGGCGGAACGAAATCCAGCCTCGAGCCGAATAAACATCGATCTCGTCGGTACAAGAGCAGACCGAGTCGGAAAGAAACATCGGTCTCGGCGGTACAAGAGCAGACATCGATCTCGGCGGTACAAGAGCAGACCGAGTCGGAAAGAAACATCGATCTCGGCGGTACAAGAGCATACCCGAGCCGGAAGGAAACATCGGTCTCGGCGGTACAAGAGCAGACCCGATCTCGGCGGTACAAGAGCAACCCGAGTCGGAAAGAAACATCGATCTCGGCGGTACAAGAGCAGACCCGAGCCGGAAGGAAACATCGGTCTCGGCGGTACAAGAGCAGACCCGAGCCGGAAAGAAACATCGATCTCGGCGGTACAAGAGCAGACCGAGTCGGAAAAAAACTTCGGTCTCGGCGGTACAAGAGCAGACATCGATCTCGGCGGTACAAGAGCAGACCCGAGTCGGAAAGAAACATCGATCTCGGCGGTACAAGAGCAGACCCGAGCCGGAAGGAAACATCGGTCTCGGCGGTACAAGAGCAGACCCGAGCCTGAAAGAAACATCGATCTCGGCGGTACAAGAGCAGACCGAGTCGGAAAGAAACTTCGGTCTCGGCGGTACAAGAGCAGACCCGAGCCGGAAAGAAATATCGGTCTCGGCGGTACAAGAGCAGACCCGAGCCGGAAAGAAACATCGGTCTCGGCGGTACAAGAGCAGACCCGAGCCGGAAGGAAACAAATATCAAAACCATTGTGTGAGCCACAACAAACAAGCATAAATAAATGTCAGCCTAAGATAGAAGATGTCTTACTCACATTTTTGGGACCTGTTGTCTTTCTTGAAACTCTACAAGGGTTTCTTGAAACTCTACAAGGGTCACTACAAGTAAGACTCTTCTTAATACGTCCTCTCTGCATCTCAGCATTCCACGCATTCGACCGGATAACTTCTACTATCAACTTTGGTGGACCTCAAAAATCGAATGGTCTATGTACTCACTGAGATAGCCTTTTTTCACCAAGTCTTCCACCTGCTCTCGCAAATCTCTGCACCCATTTGTGGCATGTCCTCTTACGTTATGGTAGATACAGTAAGCCCTACTATTTCCCTCCTCAATCGGGAACCTCCTCAAATTAGGCTCGGCCAACAGACCTTTATTCTGGATTTCCCGAACTATCTGGGCCATAGGTTTGTTCAGGGGGGTGTATAATGTCCTCCCCGCGACACGGTTGACTTGGACAAATGACTTTATCTCTTGAGCATGACTACTTGGAGGTGTCAGTCTGAGTTTCTTCTGCTCCGGGATTGGTCTCCTCAAATTTCTGATTGAATCCCACTGATTGTCTGACCTGAGTATCTTAGCCTTTCGGGTGTCTATTCCACGGGCAATCTTTTTCTCCTCCTCTATTAAGATAAATTTTCTGGCCAACTCTAAGGCAGTGGCATAATCCGATACGTCTTGAATCCTCAGGTGAGTCCATAATTTCCCGACCTTCAGACCTCCCTTGAGACTTTCTAGCGCTTCGGATGACTCGTACGCTTCGACCTCGAGCACCAAATTGTGGTACCTTTCAATAAAATTCCTCAGGGGCTCATCATTCCCCTGCTTCATCAGTCTCAATTCTCCCACCATTTTCTTTGGGACGCATGCCCCGTTGAAGTGTCGTATGAATGATTTTCTGAGTTGTGCGAAGCTGCTGATGCTTCTTGGGGCTAGGCTTCTATACCATAGAATGGCCGGTCCGGCTAGAGTTAAGGGGAACACTTTGCAGATGGCGTCCCTTGTCACCCCTTGCACCTCCATTAGTAGGACAAAACCTTCAATGTAGGTTTTGGGATCGGTATGGCCCTTGTATGGTGTCATGGTTGGCATGCTGAATCTTTTTGGGAATTTCTCTGATTTTATTTCTTCTGTGAGAGAGGACTCATCTTTGCCATCCTGGACATCCCCTCTGTTTGTATTGGGGTATACTCCCCATTTGACTAGCTCCTCTCGTAACCAAGATTTCATGCCGCTGTCTTTGGTTTCATGTCTCCTCCTGCGGTTTCCTCTCTTTCTGTTGTCTTGGGCGCGGTACCTCTCAGGCCCGGTATCTTCCCGCACTCTCTCGTTATATTCTTTTTCTCTCCTCCCAGTGTTGTGAGGGTTATCATAGGAGGAGTCTGGTGACGATTTGTCATCCTCTTCCTCCCACATGTCATCAGTTTGGGAATCTTTCTGCACCACCACAGATCTTACCCCGTAGGGATCCCTCCTCCGGGGTCTGTCGTCCTCACTTACATCGACAATTCTCTTTCCTTCCGCTGTTTCATTCCTTCGTCGGCTAGTCCCGGCCTCGAACTTTCTGTCGTGTGTCCCTTCCATCTTTTCTAACCGGTCTACTATGGCTTTTAGCAGAGTTTGGTTTTCCTCCCTTTCTTTCCTAAGGTTTTCCTCGATCTTCTCCATCCAATCTGCAGCCGAGCTCCCTAATGATTGGTGGTTTCCGCCTTCCGCCATTGTCTCACTACGCGAGTTGCTTTTTGTTGGTTCCCCACAGACGGCGCCAACTGTGAAATCCCTGACGATCGGTGATTTCCATCTTCTGCCATCGTCTTACTACGTGAGCTGTTTTTTGTTGAGTTCCCCACAGACGGCGCCAACTGTTGACGGTGGATTTTGGTCTCAGGGTAATATTGGAATATCACTCCCTAGACAATCCTCCCTCAATAGTGAATTTGTTTGGTTATGGGGGACCAAAAGAAAATTTAGCAGAAGACAGATAAATGCGCCTAATCAACAATGAGATTTAACGTGGTTCGGTGGATTTGGATCCGACCTACGTCCACGGACACAAACATGATGATACTTTTATTACTCAAACACGCTTCTCTGATATCTCTTGTGTTTACAAGCTTGATCGTAGTGATCTTCCTCTTGATTCTGATCTCAACTCCCAATGCTCTCCACTTATTCTTGTTTCTTTTCGACTTGTTCTTTCTTTCTTTTTGTCCACTCTCTACACTCACTCTACCCTCCTATTTATAATGGTGAAGAAATCATATTCCTATTTGTACAAGAATTTCCTAGTTGAAACTATTCCTTTTTCCCAAAAGGATTCCTAGTCAAAACTATTCCCTTTTTCCATAAGGATTCCTAATTAAAACTACATTCACTTCTTTTATCCTACTAGGACTCTGACTCACCAGTTTTCTTTATGAAAATATGATAACTTATTATCTTATCTTGTATGGATAAAATGTCTTATCTTCCCGAACATGTCTTGTCATATGCTCGGTTTTCACGAGGTCGGTCTTCATGTGGTCGGTCATAATAATCCTTTGAACTGAGAATGCTGCTGTCGACCTGATAATTGCCCGGTCATCTCGAACTCAAGTGCTCGGTTACCGATCATAAAGTGCTCGGCCCCTCACTCATGTGGTCGGGTCGGTATTAATGATCTCGATCAACAAGGGAGTTACCCTTTTACCCCTGCTGTGCTGCTTAAGTACCATAGTGCCTAAAAACACCATCAACATCATGTTTGTGTCCGTGGACGTAGGTCGGATCCAAATCCACCGAACCACGTTAAATCTCATTGTTGATTAGGCGCATTTATCTGTCTTCTGCTAAATTTTCTTTTGGTCCCCCATAACCAAACAAATTCACTATTGAGGGAGGATTGTCTAGGGAGTGATATTCCAATATTACCCAGAGACCAAAATCCACCGTCAACAGTTGGCGCCGTCTGTGGGGACTCAACAAAAAGCAGCTCGCGTGGTAAGACGATGGCAGAAGATGGAAATCACCGGTCGTCAGGGAGTTCAACAGCAGATTGGATGGAGAAGATGAAGGAAAATATGAGGAAAGATAGGAAGGAAAATCAAATCCTTATAAAATCCATGATGGACAAACTGGAGAGGATGGAAGAGACGAATAATGAGTGGCTTGAAGCAGGAGCCAGTCGGAGAAGAGGCGAAAAAGCGGAAGGCAACAGATCCCAAAAATGTGAATAAAACCTCTTTTGTTTTAGGCTGACATTTGATTATGCTTTTTTGTTATGGCTCACAAAAGGGTTTTGATATTTGTTTTCCGGCTCGGGTCTGCTCTTGTACCGCCGAGACCGATGTTTCCTTCCGGCTCGGGTCTGCTCTTGTACCGCCGAGACCGATGTTTCCTTCCGGCTCGGGTCTGCTCTTGTACCGCCGAGACCGATGTGTCATTCCGGCTCGGGTCTGCTCTTGTACCGCCGAGACCGATGTTTCCTTCCGGCTCGAGTCTGCTCTTGTACTGCCGAGACCGATGTTTCCATCCGGCTCGGGTCTGCTCTTGTACCGCCGAGACCGATGTTTCCTTCCGGCTCGAGTCTGCTCTTGTACTGCCGAGACCGATGTTTCCTTCCGGCTCGGGTCTGCTCTTGTACAGCCGAGACCGATGTTTCTTTCAGGCTCGGGTCTGTTCTTGTACCGCCGAGACCGATGTTTCCTTCCGACTCGGGTCTGCTCTTGTACCGCCGAGACCGATGTTTCCTTCCGGCTCGGGTCTGCTCTTGTACCGCCGAGACCGATGTTTCCTTCCGGCTCGGGTCTGCTCTTGTACCGCCGAGACCGATGTGTCATTCCGGCTCGGGTCCTGCTCTTGTACCGCCGAGACCGAAGTTTCTTTCCGACTCGGGTCTGCTCTTGTACCGCCGAGATCGATGTTTCTTTCCGGCCCGGGTCTGCTCTTGTACCGCCGAGACCGATGTTTCCTTCCGGCTCGGGTCTGCTCTTGTACCGCCGAGACCGATGTCTCTTTCCGGCTCGGGTCTGCTCTTGTACCGCCGAGATCGATGTCTGCTATTGTACCGCCGAGACCGATGTTTCTTTCCGGCTCGGGTCTGCTCTTGTACCGCCGAGACCGATGTTTCCTTTCGGCTCGGGTCTGCTCTTGTACCGCCGAGACCGATGTTTCTTTCCTGCTCGGGTCTGCTCTTGTACCACCGAGATCGATGGTTGTTTCGGCTCGGGGCTGGATTTCGTTCCGTCGATGCCACTTGTTTATTCGGCTCGGGGCTGGATTTCTTTCCGCCGAGGCCACTTGTTTATTCGGCTCGGGGCTGGATTTCGTTCCGCCGAGGCCACTTGTTTATTCGACTCGGGGTTGGATTTCGTTCCGCCGAGGCCACTTGTTTATTCGGCTCGGGGCTGGATTTCGTTCCGCCGAGGCTGCTTGGTTATTTGGCTCGGGGCTGGATTTTATTCCGTCGAGGCCTTATGGTTTATTCAGCTCGGGGTCGGGTTACGTCCCACCGAGTCGGCTTCTATGGACTGGGGATGTAACATTCCCCCAGTGCCAAGTCTTTCTTTTAGCTCGGGGTCGGGTTGCGTCCCACCGAGTCGGTTTTTTTGGACTGGGGATGTAACATTCCCCCAGTGCCAAGTCTTTTATTCAGCTCGGGGTCGGGTTACGTCCCACCGAGTCGGTTTTTTTGGACTGGGGATGTAACATTCCCCCAGTGCCAAGTCTTTTATTCAGCTCGGGGTCGGGTTACGTCCCACCGAGTCGGCTTCTTTGGACTGGGGATGTAACATTCCCCCAGATCCAAGTCTTTCTTTCAGCTCGGGGTCGGGTTACGTCCCACCGAGTCGGTTTCTTTGGACTGGGGATGTAACATTCCCCCAGTGCCAAGTCTTTCTTTGAGCTCGGGGTCGGGTTACGTCCCACCGAGTCGGTTTCTTTGTACTGGGGATGTAATATTCCCCCAGTGCCAAGTCTTTCTTTCAGCTCGGGGTCGGGTTACGTCCCACCGAGTCGGTTTCTTTGGACTGGGGATGTAACATTCCCCCAGTGCCAAGTCTTTCTTTGAGCTCGGGGTCGGGTTACGTCCCACCGAGTCGGTTTCTTTGGACTGGGGATGTAACATTCCCCCAGTGCCAAGTCTTTCTTTGAGCTCGGGGTCGGGTTACGTCCCACCGAGTCGGTTTCTTTGGACTGGGGATGTAATATTCCCCCAGTGCCAAGTCTTTCTTTCAGCTCGGGGTCGGGTTATGTCCCACCGAGTCAACTTCTTTAGACTGGGGATGTAATATTCCCCCAGAGCCAAGTCTTTATTCAGCTCGGGGTCGGGTTACGTCCCACCGAGTCGGCTTCTATTGTTTTGGGGAGGTAACATTCCCCCAGAGCCAAGTCTTTTATTCAGCTCGGGGTCGGGTTACGTCCCACCGAGTCGATCGTCATCAGCATAAGGGCAAAGTATTTTTTCCACAAGTAGATATCGGGATCCTCGTTGACGGAGTGCATGAAGGTGGCAGAAATGACCAGATTTGCATCCAATGCATTTTTCTCTGCAGTTCCTGGAGTGACCACCGACAGATTCATCGACACACCATCTTTTTTTATAGTTCCCGGCATCAACTCGCAAACTCGTTGTTACCGAGAACTAGGGGATAGATGTTGATGGTGTTTTAGGCACTATGATACTTAAGCAGCACGGCAGGGGTAAAATGGTAACTCCCTTGTTGATCGAGATCATTAATACCGACCCGACCACATGAGTGAGGGGCCGAGCACTTTATGATCGGTAACCGAGCACTTGAGTTCGAGATGACCGGGCAATTATCAGGTCGACAGCAGCATTCTCAGTTCAAAGGATTATTATGACCGACCACATGAAGACCAACCTCGTGAAAACCGAGCATAGGACAAGACATGTTCGGGAAGATAAAACATTTTATCCATACAAGATAAGATAATAAGTTATCATATTTTCATAAAGAAAACTGGTGAGTCAGAGTCCTAGTAGGATAAAAGAAGTGAATGTAGTTTTAATTAGGAATCCTTATGGAAAAAGAGAATAGTTTTGACTAGGAATCCTTTTGGGAAAAAGGAATAGTTTCAACTAGGAAATTCTTGTACAAATAGGAATATGATTTCTTCACCATTATAAATAGGAGGGTAGAGTGAGTGTAGAGAGTGGACAAAAAGAAAGAAAGAACAAGTCGAAAAGAAACAAGAATAAGTGGAGAGCATTGGGAGTTGAGATCAGAATCAAGAGGAAGATCACTACGATCAAGCTTGTAAACACAAGAGATATCAGAGAAGCATATCTCAGTAATAAAAGTATCATCCTTTTTGTGCCCGTGGACGTAGGTCGGACCAAGATCCACCGAACCACGTTAATTCTCCTTGTCGATTGGCGTATTATCTGTCTTTTGCTAAATTTGTCTTTGGTCCCCCATAACCAAACAAATTCACTATTGAGGGAGGATTTTCTCGGGAGTGATATTCCAATATTACCCTGAGACCAAAATCCACCGTCAACATATTTATTAATTATTCATGTTATTTTTAGCTTTTTATTATTATGAAGATGTGGCAAGTTGATTTATATGGTTATCTAATAATCTTGTAGTTAAGTTTGGAATTTTTCTTCAAATTTCTTATTCTTATAATCTTAATTTGAGTATTTCAATATTTGGTATAATTGTTGTCCTAATTTTTTTCTTCTTGTTTTATATGTCTTCAAATTTCTTATTCTTATAATCTTAATTTGAGTATTTCAATATTTTGTATAGTTTTCCGAATTTTTTTTTTCTGTTATCAATTACTGCCAACACCTGATCAATCAAGAACACGTAATGCAATTGATCAACTCATAGCTTTTTTGTGATAAATTTTGACATACTCAATTCTTTGTTTTTCTCAAATTTTTATGGCTTGACACACTCATAAAGTGGATATTTACTCTCAAGTATAAGAGTGTCGAAGTAATAAAATAATCCGGTAAATTCGGGGTCGATTCACAGGGAATAAATTTAATAGGATAAAATAATAATTCAACTTATAAAATAAAATAATAGGGTTATGAGATCCACTCTTGATATTTAAAATATAAATAATTTTTACTTTTTATAAAAATATAATTTATAATTATTTCTCAATCAATTTATTTCATGATTATTATGTATTAATTATGTCAACACATGTAATTCGTCATGTCGATAATTAGTCCTGTCAATGTACTAAATATGCCAAAACATATAAAATCATTCATAAAGGCGGTGATAATATGTGTCTATAATAAGTCAAGTTAGGTACTTAATTATGCTAAATATATAAAAACTAGTCATACAGACGGTATCATATTGTCTATAATTAATCCAGATATTTAATAGTCTACACTCTCACTTATGAGATTCAAATATTATATGTGACAATCGGAGACTGTCTACCGCTAGTCAAGAGTCATAAATAAACTGGAAATAATATGAATTTTATTTGGGAAATTATCACAATTTATAAAATATAATATAAATAAAAATTACATATATTTTCATATCAAGAGCTTCACCCTTTACTCCCAACAGAGTGCAAATTAGCATAACATGATATAAATAAAAACACTCATCATTTTATTAATGAAAGAAAAATAAATTATAAAAGAAAAAAATACACACAAGAGCTCATCCCATAAAATCTCAAGAAATACCTGTGAAAATTTGCTGAGGAAAATGAGATGTTGAACACATATATTTATAGAGGTGCTCAGCACCTCTTGTGAGCAATTGCTTTCCACCGAATTGTGGAAAACAATTGCAAAATTTTAATTTTTTTTTTTGTATTTTTTGTATTTTTTGTTTTGTCATTTTCTATTTGTTTTTACTCTTTTGTCTTTTGTCTTTTTGTTTTTGTTTTGTTTTATTTTATATATTTGGTCCATTTGATCCCCGTGCTAGCTCGATTAATTGTAGCAAACCTAATAAAATTAGATTGTCTAATATTATGCTCACATTATATTTATATATTATTAATAAAATTAATAATATATTTTTTGACACAAATGAAAACTATATTAAATTAGTTTAACTTAATGTTTTCTAGAATTTTTTGATTATGGGATAATCAAATCATGATTATAAGATAATCAAGTTAGTAATAATTATGAGATAATTACTACAACATAATTGAGGTGATTAAATCATTATTAAGATAATGATTTTTATTTACTATGGAGACAAAGCTATATGGCTTACCATGCTCTCCAACTTATTATGTCTATTAGGTGACATGTATACACCTAATGATTTTGTCATTAGCTAAACAATTCTCATGCTTTGGTATGACCTTCACATTAATGTGTTTGTCATTACAATAAAGTATTAGATGCTTAATGACAAAGTTAGTTGGCTTGTGTAAGAGAATATAATCTCTACCATCTCCCCTCACTTGTAAGAGTTAGCATTTTCCATTCATTCACACAAGTGCTAACGAGAGAAAAGAGAGAGAGTTCAAACATTCACAATTACTGTGAGAGTGTTTGAAAGAAAATTCTAAAAGTCTAATATAATTTGTGACAACTTCATTCTCTAAATTATTTAGAGTTTGATTTTATAATTCTCTAAAAAATTTAGAGGTTGATCTTTGTGAGTGAAGCTCACACTTCGGTATGTTGGTTTCGAGTCATAGTTCGGAAGATCGGGTAGTTGATCTAAATGTTGGACATCAAAGGAAACTCATCTACATCAAAAAAGCAAATTCATTCTCTAAGAGTTTGAGGATTTTGACTACAATAAATGGAGAAGGCAAAGAAAATTTTAAAGGTCCATATCGGAGCCGGTGCCCACATTAGTAATTTTCGCTGCGATAAGGAAAGTTGTTTCCTACATAATGAGTAATAATGTACGAATAATTGGTAATGATGACAGAGAAACGTGGCCGACATCACATGTGGGAGTTACAGTAAATCTAATGATACTATTTAAAGGGAAATAAGACTCAATTCTATAGGGATTAATATTTCTTATTTTTCATAACTTGTAAAAGCTCTAAAAAGCTTAGTGTAAGACAGGGATAAGACATGTCGGTCTAACCCAAGGTGCTAATAAAAGTTTTCCTTTCTCCTTCGTGGACGTAGGTTGGATCCATTCCGCCGAACCACGTTAAATCTTTTTTGTTTTGTGATTTTCCATTGATTTGCCAAGTTTACTTTTGATTCTCAACAAACCAAACAAATTCACAGTTGGGAGAAGTCTGTTCGAGGAATGATCTTCCCGAATTATCACTATAACCAAAAACAGCGTTCAACATATTTTCATGCATTATAAGTGCTAGAGTACTAGACACATCGAAATTCAATATTTATGTGAATAAGTGAATTCCATCGACTTTGTGCTTCAAAAACGAAACTTCAAAGATGAACCAGGCCGGATATTTTCATTACAAAAAAATAATAATAATCATGTTAATTTTTAAATAAATACAATAAAAACAAATTGCAACTATAAGGTTTTTATAAAATTAAAATAAAAAACCTATTACAATATTAAAATATAATCTCCTATTAAAATAAGATACATAAATAATAGCGATTCACAAAAACTAGCCAATTTCTTAGTTTTTGGGTCTATTGTTATTTGTTATTTTACTTTGAATTATTTCTATACATTTTTTATGAATTTTTTATTATTTATTTTACCTCAAGATGCAAACTCTGATTATTAGCTTTTGCATATTGACGTTCAAGATTTTAAGTTCGATAAAAAAAAATATGTTTAAATTGAATAAATTACATTAAATTTCATTGGAATTCATCCGAAAGAAAATTAAATGTTTTTAAAGTTATTTATAACTAAGAATATGATTTCAAATGAGAGAATAAAACGAGAGAGAAACTCTAATGTGAATTAAAAATATTATTTGATAATTGATAAATAAACAAAAAAGACATAAATATTAAGTGTAAGTAAACTAATTATCTCATTTATACTATAAAATCAATTAGATCCAGATTATTTATAAGGTCAAAACCTAACATAATATTAAGATTTTTATTATAATATGAAATATAATTAAATATGTGTTCAACCCGCATAAAATGCGGTTCTTATACTAGTTTAAATTTTTTTTAAAAAGTTAAAAATAACATTCAAATATAATTAATTTTTTCCTTATTATTTATGAAGTCCTTTTTCTTGTTAAACAAGACGAGATATAAAAACGCATATATAAAGAGACCAGCGGAATTATCTCTTCGCTATTTTTAGTAACCATGACTCACTCAGCTGAATCGTCCGGCGCGTGAGTCAACTCGCCAACTAACTCAAGTCTCTCTCTCTCTCTCTAAAATTGACTGTTATACGTTTTTTTTTTTATAGGAATTCCGGTAAGAAGGACTTCTCCACGGCGATTTTGGAGAGGAAAAAATCGCCGAATCGGCTGATCGTTGACGAGGCTATCAACGATGACAACTCCGTCGTCGGCTTGCACCCTGACACTATGGACAAGCTCCAGATTTTCCGCGGCGACACCATTCTCATCAAGGTACCATCTCTCCTCTCCAATTTTTTTATTTTTATTTTTATTTTGAATTTTTTGTGTTCATTTGATATTTTTTTTTTTTTACTTTCTATTGCTTTATTATTGGCTCGTGTCTAGGGTTTTGATTGAAATCACGATTGTGCTTTCTTTTAAGCTATTAGTATTTAATTTTAAATATTTTATTTTCATTTCCAGCATAAACTGAGTATTGTATTTGTTGACTAATAGATTTGAGTTGGATGTGTTACTTGCTTTTAGGGGTTACTTAAAGTGCTTAGGTGTTGATGTTCTGTGTTTAGAGACCCGGCCACGGTTCCGGTTCGGTAACCAATTTCGGTTCGGTTTCGGAATCGGAATCAAACCAATTTTCCGATTCGATTCGGTTCTACGGTTCCAGCTTCCTGGAATCGTAGAACCGGATGGTTCGGTTCGGCTCTGCAACCGAACCGAACCAATCAACCAAACCGTGGCCAGGTCTATTTAGAGTTGTATTGATTTTTGGTTTTGTTTGTTACCTGTTTGTTTAATATATGTATATATTTGTTTTTTTGTGATTTGGTTTTTGTAGGGAAAGAAAAGGAAGGACACTATCTGCATTGCTCTTGCTGATGACACGTGTGAGCAACCTAAGATAAGGATGAACAAGGTTGTTAGGTCGAATCTTAGGGTTCGACTTGGTGATGTTGTATCTGTGCACCAGTGCCAAGATGTGAAGTACGGGAAGCGTGTTCACATCCTGCCGATTGATGATACTATTGAAGGTGTTACCGGAAATGTGTTTGATGCATATTTGAAACGTGAGTTTATTATCTTGCCTTTTCTGTTAGTTTTACAATTGTTTGAATTGTGTTTTGATGTTTTTTACATAGTTTGTTTCGGTATGGTATGATGCTGACATTGTTTATGTTTGTGTTGTGAATGTTATTTTTGCAGCTTATTTCACAGAGGCTTATCGTCCTGTGAGGAAAGGGGATTTGTTTCTTGTTAGAGGAGGAATGAGAAGTGTAGAGTTCAAGGTTATTGAGACTGATCCAGGGGAGTATTGTGTGGTTGCTCCAGACACTGAAATTTTCTGTGAGGGGGAACCTATAAAGAGGGAGGATGAGGATAGATTAGATGAAATTGGTTATGATGATGTTGGTGGTGTTAGGAAACAGATGGCGCAGATTCGTGAGTTGGTGGAGCTTCCACTGAGGCATCCTCAACTCTTTAAATCAATTGGTGTGAAACCACCAAAAGGAATCTTACTTTATGGTCCCCCGGGTTCAGGAAAGACATTAATAGCCAGAGCTGTGGCTAATGAAACTGGTGCTTTCTTCTTTTGTATTAATGGGCCGGAGATCATGTCCAAATTGGCTGGAGAGAGTGAAAGCAATCTCAGGAAAGCCTTTGAAGAGGCTGAGAAGAATGCTCCATCAATCATATTTATCGATGAAATTGATTCAATTGCTCCCAAGCGTGAGAAGACACATGGTGAGGTTGAAAGAAGGATTGTTTCACAGCTTTTAACTCTTATGGATGGTCTGAAATCCCGTGCCCATGTCATTGTTATTGGGGCTACTAACAGGCCAAATAGTATTGACCCTGCTTTGAGAAGGTTTGGTAGATTTGATAGGGAGATAGATATTGGTGTTCCAGATGAAGTTGGGCGACTTGAAGTTCTCCGCATCCATACAAAGAACATGAAGCTGTCTGATGATGTAAGTTGCCCTCTCTCAATTTTCCCCCTTTAGATTGGGATTGATTCAATCATGAGTTGTTTAGTTGGATTCGAGTTCCTTTATCATCTTGAATCCAGCTTCTCCAACCTAGTTTAACCTTATAACTTTATTAATAGTTGATCGGTTGTATAATGATTCTATTATTGGTTAGATATGGTTTTGGCATAGAACTGATTGGTGTTCATTTTTTGAGTGTTTGTTAAGCAGTTATGGATTCCTAAAGTATCTGTTGCTGAAAACTTGGTTACTTGTTCTACAGGTTGATCTAGAAAGGATTTCAAAAGATACACATGGCTATGTTGGTGCTGACCTTGCTGCTCTGTGTACTGAAGCTGCACTTCAATGCATCAGAGAGAAGATGGATGTAATTGACTTGGAAGATGAAACCATTGATGCGGAGATTCTTAATTCAATGGCTGTTTCGAATGAACACTTCCAAACTGCTCTGGGGACAAGCAACCCCTCTGCTTTGCGTGAAACTGTGAGTATCTTTTGGGGAAATCTTTAATGAGTTGGCTTTGAATTTTATCTCTTTTGAAGTAGGCAAATATTAGTTGGTGCAGTAACAACAAATCTTTACTATTGTGATCTAACTACATTATTGGCAGGTTGTGGAAGTTCCCAATGTAAGCTGGGAGGACATTGGAGGCCTGGAGAATGTTAAGCGGGAGCTTCAAGAGGTAATAGTCATTACCGTAATAGGATTTGTGTGGATGCCTCTTCTGTTTTCTATTCTCTAACACATGTTTTCAAGATGAGGATCCATGAAAGTTTCAAGTCGGAAGAGCTGTTTATCAGGGACTAAGCATAGTCTTAGTTTAGTTTGCTTCATCTGATTTCTTCTCCTAACCGGTAGCTAACTCATTTTTTCCCCTTTTGCCTGTAGACTGTTCAATATCCAGTGGAGCATCCAGAGAAGTTTGAGAAATTTGGCATGTCACCTTCAAAAGGTGTCCTTTTCTATGGCCCTCCAGGATGTGGGAAAACCCTACTTGCTAAGGCAATTGCAAATGAATGCCAAGCAAACTTCATTAGTGTCAAAGGCCCTGAACTGCTCACTATGTGGTTTGGTGAGAGTGAAGCCAATGTTCGAGAAATATTTGATAAGGCTCGACAATCTGCCCCATGTGTTCTTTTCTTTGATGAGCTTGACTCTATTGCTACTCAGGTAATTTATTTGTTTTTATCTTTGTCTAAATTTCTAGTTTCCGCATATTCATATACTTTTGTATGGTAAGAGTTGAGATATACACAGGAAGACATATCATGACTAAATGTTTTTTTTTTTTTGTCTCTTCCAGTGAAATACTGAAGAACATAATTCCCTATTGTGCTTCTGATTTGCATTTGTTCCCTTTCCTTTGATCATTGATCTTGGTTTTGAATTATATGTTTCTTTGTCAATGTTGTAGAGAGGAAGCAGCGTTGGGGATGCAGGCGGTGCTGCTGATCGGGTTTTGAATCAACTCCTAACTGAAATGGATGGCATGTCAGCTAAAAAGACTGTTTTCATTATTGGGGCTACTAACAGACCTGACATCATTGACCCTGCCCTTTTGCGGCCTGGTCGTCTTGATCAGTTAATTTATATTCCTCTCCCTGATGAGGATTCTCGTCACCAGATCTTCAAAGCCTGTTTGAGAAAATCACCAGTCTCGAAAGATGTTGATCTGAGAGCATTGGCCAAGTATACTCAAGGCTTCAGTGGGGCTGACATTACAGAGATTTGCCAGAGAGCTTGCAAGTATGCCATTAGGGAAAACATAGAAAAGGTTTGCATCTGCACCTGCTTTCTTGATTCAAATTTGACATTGTGAATGATTAATATTCCCCGTCAATATTATTATTTTTTTTTTTTTTTTTTTTTTTTGTGGGTGAGTTTGCAAAATAATTAATGAAATCTGAAATTATTTTAGGACATCGAGAGGGAGAGGAGGAGAAGGGACAATCCGGAGGCAATGGATGAGGATGCTGCTGAGGATGAAGTGGCAGAGATTAAGGCAGCTCATTTCGAGGAGTCCATGAAGTATGCTCGGAGGAGTGTCAGTGATGCTGATATTCGCAAATATCAGTCATTCGCTCAGACTTTACAGCAATCCAGGGGTTTCGGATCTGAATTTAGGTTTGCAGATGTAGGAACTGGAGCTGCAACCGGTGCTGATCCATTTTCAACCTCTGCCGGTGGGGCTGACGAAGATGATCTATACAGTTAGGTTTTATTTCATTAAATTAAGTGACTAATTTATCTTTAGCTTTCATTACACGAAACTTAGATCTGTCTTCGGACTGGGGGGAGGTTCCCGGTGAATGTTATGGCTTTTAAAATGTTTTAAGATTCAGTTAACAGTATTCGTTGTTTATTTATCGTTTAAAACTTGCAATGAAAATTCAGAAAGTTCATCAAGTGATATAATGAAACGAGATTTGGGGTTCAAATCCCGCTCACATGAATTGGGAGAGAATCGGATTGTCATCGAGCTGCAACTTTAAAGAGAGAAATTACGATTACACCCGAGGTTATTATAAGATCATTAAGTTCTGGGAACCAATAAAATACTATTCATAACATAATTCATCATATAAGGGCAAACCAATCCAACCTAAAGAAAGATGTTTTATCCTATTCTGCTTATTAGGTGCTGGTACTTCCCCTTCTTTGAACCGGTTTGTATAGAACAACAGTAACATATTTGGAACGGAATCGGTGAGTAAATCCAAGGGCAACTACAGATCGCGGCGGCTCTTGGTCCTCGATGTAAAGATGGTTTAAAATCACATTCTGGGGTGGAGGAAGAGTTCCAGAAGCTTCCCTTCTTGCTGGATAGCTAAGCAATGTGTGCTGCAGATGTGGCGGGGCAGCAGGTGGGTCACGTGCCTCATCTTCGCTCCCAGGGTAGACGTTGTTGTAACTTGAATCGGGCGACTCTGAAACCTCGAATCCAGCTACAGTTGCCTCATCCTGCACAAGGATTTTATGTTTTTAAGGTTTTTTTTTTTTTGAATCTCGACCGATTGAGGGAAATTTATAAATAGGACACATAATTGGGGGATGTAACGAGCCTTACCTCTCAGAATGGACCAAAGCAGAAAATGGAATGCATGCATAAAACTCAAAACCCAAAAAGAAACTAACATAGCAACAAAAGTCTAAAACAACAGGCAACAAAACATATCAGTTGTGCTGCAATGACAAGTTAAAAACTGAAACCATAAGCTGAAAAAAAACATTTGATATGAACTGTGGCTAAGACAGCTCTAACACAACCAATCTTCCGCAAAAATGAACTAGGATCAAAGCAAGGGTTAGCCATACCTCTCGGTCTCTCACGTTCCAATAAATCATTCACGAATAAGTTTAAGATTTCATTTGATATCGGTTGTTCAAACACTCACCAAATTCCCAGTGCTTATGTGATCTTCACTATATCGGTTCATGTTGGATGAGAAATCCTAATGACAGAAAATCATCAACAGAGAAATAAGGCAACTGAAGTGACCCTGTAAAAAACAGTAAGAATTCGTCAGTAAAAAATGTCAATATGTGTAATGGCAGTGAAACATGACATAAAAAATCAATTTAACAAAGTGCTATCTCTAAATGATATGTGACAAAAATATACCATTCTGCAGTATATTGAAAATGCAAGATATTTATAAATTAATTCAATACAGTATTAAACCAACTGGTTGGCATCTGCCTTCTAGCTCAGCATTCATACTCATAATAGTTCATTGTAGGTCTTATACCAACACTATACCTAACGGAACTTTTGGCTTCAAACTCTGTTTAAAATACAAGGCTCTACACAGCATGTACAGAAACAGGATTCCAGCAAATTTAGCCGAGAAGCGATCAATCAAAACAACTTTACATTCTGTAGTGCAGCATGCAAAAATTTAGAACTGGTCAATTAAGGGCATGTTCGTAAATGTCATTCTTCTTCTAGATTTTGAAAGCACAACTAAAGTGTTTGGTAAGCACCCAAATTTAACCACCCAACCACCAACTTATACTTGACAGCTAATGGTTCCATTCCACACTAGAAACACATGAATTAAAAGCAACATCACCTCAAACCCAAACATTCTCTATTCCACTCACACATCCATCTAAACATTTTCATCTCAACTACCGTCATTTTGTGGCCATGTTGATGCTTTATTGCCCAGCTGGCATTCTGTCCCGTGAAGCATAGAAACACATTATTTTAGATTAAAAATCTACCTGCACTAAGTTAAGAATAACTTAATGTAGCTCACTATGTAGCATATAACTTCATATTGAAGGAAGCCAAATGAGGTCCAAGAAATCATTCGCATTGTACCCAAGGTTTGAAAACTTGATATGGGTGCGAGGCGGTCCCCCGAGTGAGGCAAGGAGAACATTTCCAAGGTGGTCGAGGAGACAGCCTCAATCCGAAATATCCCAATTCACACACTATCTTTAAAATCATAAAATCAATTACATGTCTTCACCATTGTTATCCCTTTACCGGTTAATTTTCCACATTCACCATTATTATTGGCACTTCCGACCACCCACGAAGCATCTCTGACTGCCGTACACGAGCCACTGCAACTTGACGAGTTGACGCTAACCGACACATGCTCCAATCCGCAGTGTTCAGACAGTGTTGGCCAACTCTTTCCCACCAAATCACATGCCATTCAGATCAACCATTCGTCGTAGATTTGAATTTTTTTTCGCATTGAAAATTAAGGCTTTGGGCCTCTTGTATCATAGAGTTGGGGCGTCTGCCTTGCCACGCCTCAGGTCGCCCCGAATCCAGGCGGCCTGGGGCGGGCCGCCTCAGGCCTGTGAGGTGGCATGTTTCAAAACTCAGCCTGAAACGACTGACTTGACGCGCCACTGGCTGTGAGGAAGCTGAGTAAATAGATCCCTAGGGTTAGCATACAAATCATTTCATGGTATCCCCTTTTCTAGTACCCGGCAAAGTGCAAATCCATCTATAGTACATAACTTATGGGAGTCTTATCCATACTATTTGTTAGTTTACTCATCAAACTTCCTATGGAACTAGTTTCTCCAAGTACTACTACTACTATGCAAACAAACCCAAACTCACTTGAGCAGAACATTAGCCTAAAGTAACAAGCAAGAAGCTCAAACCATATTCTAATGTGTGGCCATCATTTCAGCTAAAACTCTTCCAATCCCACGTAACGGGTGTCAATCTCTCCAGCACTCACAAAAGTCGATAGAAAAATAGAAATTTCTTCAAAAAGCAGAAGCAAAACACTCGTTTTGACAGTGTAAATCTTTAAGTTTTGAACCCTATGACAATTTTACAAAAGCAACTTTCACATTTGTGAATATGTGTATGCATATACACACAAAGAGATTAATATCTAAAATCCAAGAGAATAAAAAATAAAAACTTCACAAAAAGCTAAAAGACTTACCGGACTGAATTTCGTCGATGACCAAGACGCAACCTTTCACTGCCACCTTCTACCCCAGATGAAATCAAATGCAACTAATTCACCAAATCAAAAATACCCATCAGTGAATTCATCAATATTTTCTTAAATAATAATTATAATAATAACAACAACAATCACTAAATTTCAAATTTTTAATTAGATTATTAAAAAAAAAAAAAAACAGAAACCCAAGCTGGAATTTTTGCAGATAAGAAAAAATAAAAATCTTACCTGATAAAGAGATAAATATTTCAAAATGAAGTACTAGTAGAAGAACCAAAAAAATATTATTATTATTATTTTTTCTCTGGAAGAATCCGCCAACACAATCCGACACGAAGCTTATTTATTCAAGAGTAATAAAGCAGCAAAAGGAAAAATAAAAATTGGCTAAGATTATTAAAAAGATCTTTGAAAATTGAAAACTTCTTATGAATGAGTAAAAAT
>SKCR01016029.1:0-28989 GCA_019454045.1 Zanthoxylum bungeanum
ATCTGGACCACAAATTATTCTTCCACCGCATATGAATTTCTGATATTACATCAAACACTTAGGTCATCGATTCCAGAACTTATAACAACATAATTACCAAAATCTTTATATCTCCAATTGAAGATAATAGTGCATTTGACTCAACTAAAAGTGATTAAATTCCATAAGAAATGTGTTTGCGCAGGTTTTACGCGTGCAGGGAAAAAGAGCGTGTAAGGTTCAAATCTCCTGAGTCAAAGTCCCAGCAAGGGGTGTATTGAATCAAGTGAATAAGCCTCCAAGGGGCACAAGCACACAAGTTACAGTCCTAGGTTACAAGCTAAGAAATAAAAAGATAAAATATGCTCGATTGAGTCTTCATTTTTTGTTTTTTTCTCTTCTCTTGGGATAGGCGAGCTTTTATAGTGCCGCTTGGTAACTGACTTGGGCAGTTCTACCACTCATTTGCAGTTATGAATCATGCTTGTAACTGTTAGGTTGTGTGTCATAACTGCCTGATCGTGGAGGAAAAACCGCCTAACTGCTTCGGTAGTGAAGGTAACTGCATCGCACTTTTCGCCCTGACCATTGGCTCGATCATCCCAAGTCTTTTTATCGTTCTTCGCTCCATCGCCCTTCTTTTCTTCGCACCTCTTCTCGTTCTAGGACGAATTCGCCCTGCGGGGATTCTCAACCGCCTAACTGCTTCGATAGTCAGTCCCGAAAAGTGCATTGTTGGAAGTGGGTTGGAACGCCAAGTGGCTCTAGATTCAATGGTTCCTCCTATAGCCGAACATAAGGGAAAGATCATATATACTGATATTGATAAGATCATTTTATCAGACAGCGGAAATGTTGTGATTCTCCGATCACTTTAGAGTGTGTTTGAGGAAAAAACCGAATGCAATTTTATTACTTCAAGAATAAAATTCAAGTTTACAACTAGAAACTTAACAAAAAAACCTCACACACTCTCAAGCTCTCTACTTGGAGCTTACACACACTTTGGGATGGTTACAATGGTTTTGAGGGCTCAAATTTATAGGGTAGAAAATGTGTGAACAGTGTCACACGTTTTCTGCCAACTTCCACCAACTTGGACAGCATGTTTGTTGCCAGCTTCATTGCCAGCTTCCCCTGCCAATTTATCAACAAAACTTTCGGTGGCTTTTGTTGTATGCAGCAAGCTGGACTTCACAAATCTCCCCCTCGATGAAAATTTGCCAAAATCTGAGCCGACCATTAATCACCCAAATCCGGATCCTCCAAAGGATCCACCCATGGCTGCATCTGTATGACTGCCTACGTACCCTGAGTTGGGATCAAGCCAATCGTAGTTCTATGTATCTGAAAGTAATCGTCATCTGACAGCTATCCCGATTATGTCTCTGCACAACTCTAGTTTGTCCCGATCACCGTTCATTTGTTGACATGTCGGTTGTGTCTCTGCACAGCACATTTCACTGCATCTCTGTACATTATTCTCCTGTTATGTCTCTGCATTGTAAAATCCACGGTGTCTCTACACAGTAATTTTCTATTGTGTCTCTGCGCAGTTTTGCTGCCATGTTTGTTCACCCATTTGTTCCTCAGTGCCTTCTTGCCTTTGGGAAACTCTCTGGCTCCCCCACATCAGTAAACATAATATATTCGGATCCCGGATATCTGGTTGATGGAATCCTGCCTCGTTCAGATATTCTTGTCTAAGGTCTACTGATTTCTGGAGGTCTGTCATCATCCATCTCTGTTAATGATCTTGCAGCTTCTAGTGGAGTGGGTTGCAACTCCCCCTGCTCAACACTTTCTTCTGTAATCTCCGATGGAATAGGCTCTGTCTCCCCCTGCTCAACATCTTTATCTGCCTCCTCTAGTTATGCTTTTGGAATTTCTCGTGCACCCTATCTGTGGCTAATTGTGCTGGTGCTGGGTCTGGAGTCTGTTGGCACTGGAATTGGAAGACATCCTGGGTATTTCAATGTCTTCAATTGTCTGGTCTTCGAGAAACTCTACTTCCTGGCTTCTGATGACCATCTTTTCCTTCGGATCCCATAGTCTGTATCAAAATTCTTCATCTCCATGGCCTAGGAATATACATGGAGTTGTCCTTGCATCGAGCTACTGCCTGAGCTCATTGGATACATGTACAACGGCTAAACAACCGAATACTCTAAGGTGAGTGTATGAGGGATTCTTACCAGACCACACTTTCTCCGGAATCTCCAAGTTCAACGGTTCAGATGGTGATCTGTTTATCAGGTAACAGGCAGAACGAACAGCTTCTCCCCAGAATGGCTTTGGCAGCTTAGCCATACTGATCATTCCTCTGACTTTCTCCATAATGGTGCGGTTCATGCTTGCAGCGACACCATTATATTGTGGAGTATGTGTAATAGTTCTCTCATGTCGAATGCTATGTCTTATGCAGTAGGCTTCGAACTCCCTGGAACTGTATTTTCCTTCATCGTCTGTGCGAAGGCACTTCAGCTTCTTCCTTGTTTCATGCTCTACCATGGCGTGGAACAACTTGAACTGATCTAGGACCTGATCCTTCGTCTTGAGGAAATACACCCAGATTTTTCGTGAAGCATCGTCGATGAAAGTCAGAAAATACTTGTTACCGCCCAATGAATCAACCTCCAAAGGACCACAAACATCAGAGTGCACCAGACTGAGCAACTCTGATCTTCTCTCTGAAGAGAAATCAAATGAGACTCTGCGTTGCTTACCAATTGAGTAGTGGTTGCAAGGACCTCGTGCAACATCCTTGGTAAGCTCATTCTTGTTCAGGGTAGCCAACCCTCTCCCACTCATGTGTCCGAGTCTCCGATTCCACAGATTTTCAGAAGCCTCTTTTTCAGCTACTTTGAGGCTGTCTGCACAAATCTTCACATGAGTCTTGTATAGTGCGCCGCAAGCATGTCCTCGGGCGACAACCATGACACCTTTTGTCATTCTCCATGTGCCATTTTTGAAGTGATTGTCATAGCCCTGTTTGTCAAGAGCTATCCCCGAGAGTACATTCAGCCGAAGTTCTGGAACATGCAGGACATCCTTCAAGGTCAATGTACACCCGACATTTGTCCGCAACTGAATATCACACATTCCTATTATCCCAGAGGAACTGATATTTCTCATCTTCACTGCTCCAAAGTCTCCGCTTTGTAGGTTGTGAAGTAATCTCTGTGAGGAGTGACGTGGTAGGATGCTGCAGTATCTACCACCCACTCAACATCTTGGGTTGCGTTGTGAAGGCATGTCTTCCTGTATGGAGCATATTGCTACATCTGCTTGGACAACGACCAGTGTCTCTCATTCGTCATTCTTCGGCTGGTGATTGCCTTCTCTCTGCTCTCGTTGCAGTTTTCGGCAATTCTTCTTTAGGTGGCCTACAATGCCACAATGGTAGCACTTATAGGTAGGTTTCCTTCCATCTGAGGATCTACCCCAGGTTGTGCTTCTGCCTCTCTCTCCGTCTCTTCCTTGATGTCTTCCTCGAGTCTCTGTGACGAAGGCTTCTGTCTGTTCTGAGCCAACATCTGTTCTCCTGGACTCCTCATTCGACATGACATCTTTTACCATAGGCATGGTAACTTTACCTCTTGGAGCGGAATTGCTGAGAGTAACCACCAATGTCTCCCAACTATCAGGAAGGGAAATGAGTAGTAAGAGGGCTTGTACTTCATCTCTCAGCTGCATATCTACTGCAGACAACTGGTTCACCAGGCTCTGGAACTCGTTGGTGTGTTCTGCAATGGAAGTTCCACTCTGTAGCTTCAGGTTCACCAAACGCCTCATTAACAGGGCTTTATTCCGAGCTGTCTTGGCCTGGAACATGTCTTCCAGCTTTATCCACAGCTCGTAAGCATCTGAATCATGTGCTACATGATGGAAGACACTGTGACCGATCCACTGCATAATCTGACCCAAAGTTCTGCTGTTGAGTTTATTCAAGTCATACTCCTTAACAGACTCTGGTTTCACTCCCTTCAACTCGATGACATCAAACAAATCTTTACAATGAAAGAAATCTATCATCCGAGGTCTCCAGAGGGAGTAATTAGTTGCAGCCAGTTTAATCATTGCACCAGAAGACGAATCTCCAATTTCCATTTTAAGTTTTTAAAGTTTAAAATGTAAATACAATAAAATTGGGGCTAAATTTCACAAATCCGAGGTCACCGTTGCGTCCGGAACGGTCGAAAATGGTGGAATAGACACTTCGTTGGTCTAAATCTGACAAATGGGCTGATTTGTAAATTCCTAAAAGTTCTGGGGCAAAACTGTAAATTTCAAAACTTCAGGGGGCTAAATGAAATTTACCAGGCTGCTGACGTGGCAGTGCGGGACCGGTTGCTAACGTGGCGGACACGTGGCGGCTGACGTGTCGGCTGACGTGGCTGCTGACTGGGCGCTGACTGTGCGCTGACGTGGCGGCCACGTAATCGTCTTCTTCCTTCAGCAAGCGTGTGGCGCGTGTTTGCGACTGGCGGCGCGTGGAGATCTCTCTGTCTAGCGCGTGCGGGATCCCTGTACCTCCGTTTGATCGCCGAAAAATACCACCGTGCTCGTCTCGACGTGAACTAGCTGATGGTATGCTCAAAGTTGATTTTTGACAACTTTGCCGGAACCCGAATTTTCCGAATCGAGCTCCGTTCTTCGGTTTTTCGACCCCAATGAAGAACCAAAGCTACTGATACCACTTGTTGTGATTCTCCGATCACTTTAGAGTGTGTTTGAGGAAAAAACCGAATGCAATTTTATTACTTCAAGAATAAAATTCAAGTTTACAACTAGAAACTTAACAAAAAAACCTCACACTCTCAAGCTCTCTACTTGGAGCTTACACACACTTTGGGATGGTTACAATGGTTCTGAGAGCTCAAATTTATAGGGCAGAAAATGTGTGAACAGTGTCACACGTTTTCTGCCAGCTTCCACCAACTTGGACAGCATGTTTGTTGCCAGCTTCCTTGCCAGCTTCCCCTGCCAATTTGTCAACAAAACTTTCGGTGGCTTTTGTTGTATGCAGCAAGCTGGACTTCACAGGAAATACTTATCGTATAAATGAATCCTGTCTAATTAATGAATTCAGGGACAATACTTTATATTCTAGCACGGAATGAAACGAACAATATACAAGATGGGTAGAAGAAGTTGTGATACTTGGGAGCAAAACTGCGGGATAAAAATGAATACACGGGTCTTAGGATTTACGTATACAACATGTGTAGCACACTTACATTTTGTATTTAGCAAATTTAGAATTGATGGAATCCATGGTCATTATGCAAAAGTTGTTCCTATTACATTAGGGAATATCTGTGGCATGAGTGTTATTTGTGTTTCCCTTGGCCTTGCAAATTATGGTATGATTATTATTTTTCTTTAATAAGAGGATCAAATTACTTTTTATGTTATTACTTGGTAATCATTAGGCAGTTTCAAACACTTGATTGTGGAATGCCTCAAGCATATTGGATATTTGAACATTATTTCTTCAATTATTTGTGCACGAGTATCACATAAGGTTCAGGGTATGACCTTCAGGTCTTAGATTCGAATCTAGAGGGTGCGTTTCTTATAAGAATCTGGGACAGCCGAGGTTTTACCTGCTCCGCTTAACCCCAAAATGGATGGTTTGACGATGAGATCTCCAACATTTGCGGGAAAAAAAAAAAAAAAGTGTACCACATACATACATAACAATCAATTATTCAGAGTTAAAGATACTAATTGTTAATTTTTCTTTAATCAGTGGATCAAACAGTGATTGTTTGTATGTGCTTTCTAATAAGATTTATATTGTTAGATTTATCTTAATTAAATCACTCGTCAATATATGAAAAAAGACCTGAGATGCATTCAGGTGAGACGAGAGTGTATTTGTAATTTAATCTATAGGTTTGATATTGAAGCAACGAAACGACAATAGTATTTACAGTAAATGACCAACCAAACAGCGCATAAATAGAGGAGTTGTTATTATTGCATAACAAATACACTTGTATATTGCTTGTTTCTTAAATTGAAGATCTTGAGGAAGAATCAGTATCTTCAATCTTCATGGCAACTGATTCTCTTAACAAATCAAACGAACTGAAAGAATGTGGAGAGATTAAAACATCCATGTTCGTGGCAGCATCTTTCAGTAGAGTTTGATTCGGAACCACCTGCATAGAGATAAAAATATTAACATGAATCCTGACAGGAAAAGACCAGAATCTCGTGTATCCTACATTCGTATTCGTTCTTTATATATATAATTATAGTCTGATGGCAATCCATTCACATGCCACTCATGTGAACGGAATTCGAACCCTAAACCTATTGTTTCCACTCCGGAGATTTTACCAGCTGAAATCCACGGTCGTTCTTGTGATCTTGTCTTAGTAATGCAAATTCCATAATAAGCTCTTAAGATTCGAACACTTAACTGTTAAAAAGTACTCATGCTTGGTTAAAGAATAAACTTGGTGATTTAGAGTGTGAAACCCATGCAATTGATTAAAAAGATTAGAGGAAGTGCTTAAACTTGGAAAAAGAAATTAGAAACCTTGTTTGGCTCCTTGAAGGAATTCTCATCCATTAAATTGCTAGATGTGAGCAGAGTCCTTGTTGATCCAGATAAACCTGTGGAACTCGGCTCCAACCCATCCACAGAAATTTTGAGATTTACTAAACTGCTTCCAAAGTTCACAACCTGCAATTATATTTACCTGAACATGAGAACTGAGCCACAAGAAACAAATACAAATATGTGTTCACTTTTAGGAAAAAGGTAGAAGTAATAGATGTAATCGAGGCATTTGGATGTTTATGTAATTGCGAGCCAGGTGAAGAGAAGACATTGAAACACAAGCATTAACATATCATCAGATTGCATAATTAAATTACATTTTGATGATTTTCTCATAGATGAAAACAAAACATATGAGATCCTGCACATTTTTCCAACAAAAAATGGACATCATATGCTTCATATCAACTCCTACGAACAATTTGATACTATGAATATGCACATCCTTATGTATAAGCCATTGTATGCTTTTCCCCAGAGAATATGATGGGAGTACAATAAGGTCTGAAGAGAAAATGAATGCTGGAATGAGATAACAAATCATCATACTGAAGATTTGATTAATAGAACATAAATTGACATTAAGAAAAACCTTTAGTCTTAGGTAACTTTTGTCATTCTTTGAGTCTTCCCAAGCAATCGCAGATGCGACAATTGAACTAGATGAATTCGTTAGCAGGGTTGAATTGAGAAGAGTTGCACCACTTGACTCTCTGAAAATTTGTTGCACCCAGTAGCTAGGGGTTCCATATAGCTGTGCAGAGTTGAAGACAATTGCATCCGGATTCCACCTATATTGAAAATGTTTATATTGTCAATAATAACTCTGAGACTGAGATATTAATCATCCCTCATTTTTCAATTCAGGAAAAAAAAAAGGAATGAAAAAGCAAATGATAGAAGTACCGTCTGTCGTTGACATTTACAAAAAGCGGTGCATAGCTTGCCATCTCAACAATATCACTGCAGCAAATAAAGTACTCATCAGTAGCTTGGCATCATTCTAATCAAATTTCTACAAAAATAAATAAGCACGCAAAAATTATGACCCTAAAAGCCTTTCAGATTTTTCAACACATTTGAGCTAGTAAGAGCAAGAAAAGTGAAATGAGAACTGTCAAACTCGTGAAAAAGATGCTAAAAGAATAACAAAAAAATTAATCCATCTTTAGCAACCTGTTCTTTTCCAGCCCAATAAGGAATCCAGCTTCAGCAAGCGCTGCTAAAAGACTTCCAGTGCCGGCATCTTTTCCGGTCACAGCATATTCACTAACAAAGGCCTGAAAAGTATAGAATAAAAGTGAAGATTCATATGTATGAATGAATAACCAAATTCAAAAGTCAAAAATAAGTGCATCGCACCTTGGGACCACTGCGTGATGTTCGATCGAACTTATGAGCCATAGAAAACAAGTTGTTGGCAGATGTATATATCTATTTAAGATTCAAAAGAACAAGAAAGTCAGTGCAAATTTCCAAACAAGCCAGAACAATTATGTTATAATCACAGAAGAAATATGATATATCAAACACCCAACCATGAGTAACACAGGCACTATGTCAAGAATCTTACATGAAAATCATAGAAATCGGCTGGATGATCCAACGGACTAGAAGATCCGTCACAGTTTGAGATCATTCTAATGTCTGGATAGGCACGTTTTATAGCATCATAGAACTTGAGGTAGTTTCCTGGTCATTCAGAAACAACACAAGAGTGAATATCTGAGATCTATTTATCAGAATCAAGGGAGCATTGTAACATTACAAAAAAAAAATCAGATGTAGTGACGAGATCATTTTTCACAATTTTCAACAAGAGCTCATTTCAAAATTTTCTATCATAACAAAATATGTCATAGGCAACGCAAGTAATACATTTATATGAGAGATACACTGATACTAGCATAAAATTTAATATTGACCGCACTGACCAACGATGTCTTACAAGATTCATATTCATTAATCCAACCATTTAATTATCTATCACGTATTCAAGATGCAAATCTGTATTCGGGATGCAAATATTACTAGTATGCAGACCTCAAAAAAAAAGACGGTATGCAGACCTCTGTAATTCTTTTTCCCACAATCTTCGTTCCCAATAGCAACATATCTCAAGTCAAAAGGTTCAGGATGTCCCATTGCAGCTCGTACAGAACCCCAAGTAGAGTTAGGAAGACCTCTTGCAAACTCAATACCATCAAGGGCTTCCTGCAATTAAAAAAAGAACACAATAAGTATCACCTTTAATAGCAGGATATGAAGCAAACTTCTGCTGGACAGGAATGGAATAAGAATAAGTAAATTATACCACATGAAAGGGGCTTTTAGAATCTAGTATCTATATTACGTTAAAATTCAGAAGTGATTTGTTAAAATATGCCCATGCATGAGGGAAAAAAGGGTTTAATTTGTATCTTCATCCATTTTTCTAGAGCCTACAGTGTGAGAAGCCTTGTGTGCTGGGCCATCCATTTATTTTGGAACTCAACGTTTCTATCATGCCCATCTGTAGTCATGACTGTGCACAATCTACATTAAGTAGTTAAAGCACAAATGCAAGTGAAGCAAAGAAAATAACTTTTTGATCAAGTCAAACTCAGGCCCTTAACTCTACCTTTAGATCAATAATTTATAAGCTCCAAAATTGTGATGTCTTTTACTCATCTAACAGATCTTTTTTCCTGGCTAAAAACTCAAATGAAAAAATTTGAATATTGTAGACCCAATGGTTTATATAATAACACTTGAATGTCGCCCACCATAACCTACGTCAATCCACAGACAGAAGTGATATCAGAAATCCAATTACTTTGTGTTTCATTAGAAGCGATGTTTGATCAATACAACTTCATTGTTTGATCGTTAAATGTCAAGTCAACAAATGAAATTTTGACATCATTTTGTTGTGTTTCAAATTAGAAGATGGTTTTTGGAGCAATGGTCATGCAAACATGGGCTACAGACTTGCAGACATACTTGCACAAAAGGTAAGACAGCGGAAGTATCGACTTGATCAGTATGACTGATTCCTGTTATGAAACCAAAACACAAGAAAAATAAATAAATCAACCACACAAGCCAATTGGACAAAAAATGAAGGAAAAAGAAAAGGCAGATCAGAAACCAAGCAGATGCTCAGTACCATTGTTAAATACCCAGATGGGCAGTGCACCAAGGTCTTCCGTTAGCTGCATAAACAAGTAATTATTATCTTGTTATCTATTAAAGCAAAAGAAATGGAATTCATTTTCTAAAAAAAACAAGAAGAAGAAAACTTCACCAACAGAAATGCATGTGATACCTACTTGAAGAAACTCAAAATAACCAAGTCCATCATCCGTCCAATACATCCAAACATCACCAAAATGCCCAGGCCTCTCCTCCCAGGGTCCGATGGTTTGTTTCCAGCGAAATGCATTTCTTAACCATCCACCTTCAACAAAACAGCCACCTGATGCAATATAATTGGAAATACTGTATTGTTCAGGTTGGAGTTTCTGAAGGTTCTAACAAGGGGAAAAAAATACGGTGCACATGCACACAGGAGAAAAATTGGGAGGGGGCAGGGATAGGACAGAACCAATATAATAAAGTATGCAATGGCTTTTGCAAAGCCTGATATTTACTCCTATTGCTCAGTACTTGAGCCAACAGCAGCAGATTTTGCATATCAGACTACTGCAGCTATAGATAAATATACAATATACCGACTAAAATACAGTATAATCTTGACATTTTTATACTAGGCAGACAATTAACCTATTAAAATAATATATCTTTTCGGTCCCCACTACAATGAAGATGAATTAATTGTTTTCATAAATTATAGACAAGACATTACCAAGATTCCTTGTAGAATATCACTTATTGCATACGCTAATTATTTTATCCACATTGTTGCTACAGTGGGAGAGTAAATAAAGTGGATCTAAGGCATAATAAGGGATAGAGAGGGACAGTAAGTTGATGCCATGGGTAAGAGATTCAAAATCACACCAAAAGATTCAAGTTTACGGAACATATGCATGATAACAGTAAAATGACTATTCAAGAACCACGAATTCCGTGAAAAATAAGAAGCAAAATGACCTAGAAAACACAAACAATTTGATGAAATAATAATTTATTAGTTTGTCAACTAATGAATATATTCCTATTAAGTGTATGCATTTACAGAGGTCTTTCTGTACCCATTTAAACAGATACGTAGCCCAGGTAGCAAATCCAAATATTAATCAGCATCTCAGCATCATGAAAACCTTAGCAAGGGAATCCAAAATTTTCCAATATGATAATTCCTAATGAAAATTCCCAGCAGAGCAGAAAATAGTCAATACAAATAAATTCTTATATACCTGGAAATCGGACGAATCGAGGTTTAATATCTGCAAGCATTTGGAAGAGATCATTTCGAAAACCATGTCCCTATGCCAAGATAAAGATGCAGGAAAACTTAAGAAATGTACATAAAATGTAGCTATTAACTCATACCAATAAACATTGTGAAAATGAACAGAAATGCAAACTAGTAAACACATAAATATTTGACAGCTTTCATATATCATTCAGATTCTGAAGTGACCAACCATAAACTAGAAGTTAGTTTGAAACCTACTTTTGATTACTCGTAACATTAAAATGCCATAAAAACAGTATGCAACACCAAGTACAGAGGCAGCATACAGGAGCTAGCATCGAGGAAAACAAACAAGCCCAAAATCTTAACATCCGGAAACTACTAAAGCAAACATGAGAGGTAAAATTTGGTGAAATTGGTGAGCCTGGAAAAATATATTTATGTGTATATATACACTTACCCAATACCTCTATCTTGAGATAACTAATAATACGCTCTGCTTCAAATGCTACCTAATTTTTACTAGATAACCCTTGAAACTAGACAACATCAACTGATCGGTGACCGTCATAATCCAATGAATCCATAGACTGAGGGAAAATGTCGAAGAATAACCTTTCTAGTATGTCTGTGTGTCTACATTTGGATTTTTAATTTCCTCAAATTAGTTCAATTCCTGAGAAATCTTCGTCGGATTCTAAAATGACCAAAATTGCTTATACTTCTAAGTTATGTACATTCTCCATTTTAGTCCTCCTAAGTGGATACAGTTGAAGTATACAGTAACTGACAGTCTCGAGTTTATCATTCATTCTATCTGATTAGACAGATGAGTAAAGCATAGTAAAAAAAAAAACTGATTACCTTGTATGTGTCCAAGGGCATCACTGAAACTTGATCAAACCATATAACACCTTTTCTTGAAGTTATCAATTGAAGTCTTGCATTATGATTTGTGTCTTTTGCTTCCAACAAAGTTTTCACCCTCTTCCAGTTTGAAACATCGGAAGCAGAAGCTCTGCACGGAAATTAAAATATACTCTAAGCCATGCAGATATAAAAGTCTGGTCGGGAAAAACCCATCAATACAGATATCTAAAGATCTATAGGGGGAAAACAGTGGGGGATGGTGCTTGCATAAAATTGGAAGTAGCCAGTGTCTGCAACCCATTTGAGCTGGTCAGTGCTACAGATAGATTTACTGATCCCAATGAACGGATATGGAAGACCACTTTGTAGGTCTTCCCTTGTTTGATGTCCTGAAAGAAGACAAAACTAAAAAGAATATAGATTGCAGCAAATAAGAAAGAAAAATATAGAGCCTTCAAGAAGTTAACAAGAAAAGGATGGCAATCTTGTTTCTGTGATAAGTAGAACCCGTAGAATTAGAATGTACAAAAGGAAATATTCTGGTACAATCAGCGTGCCCCAGGGGGAAGAAGTAATACAGAAATATTTTTCTCGTAACAGTTGCCAACTAATTCTCACCATGCCCCAGAATCCTGGGTTACACACTCCAACTCCGCCTCCTGGACAGATATTAGAGCCTTGGCTGTCACAAAGCACCTCCATTCGAAGGGCAACCTTGTTCCGCTGAAAACATGATGAGCGGTCTGTTGATACAGTTAAAGATGACTCATCCCCAATAATAGCCCAAGGATCAATATTTGAGGGAGTGTTTTGACCCCCAGCTTCAAAACCTGATATAGGAGACGCTTCAGATACAATGATCAGGAAAAGTAATTTAATAACGATAATAAATGGCTTAATGAGCATGGTTCATATTTTAATTCGTATGTGAAATAACCCCCTCCTCAACAGACACCGCAAATATTGTGTACATTATGCAGATACAGAAAAAGGAAAATAAGTAAATTGAATCGTGTGTAGATATGAATATGCACCAAACCCAGAAATCTGATTTCTCAAAATTATCGGGACGGTTGAATGACTGTATCAACTGAGAGTGTTGTTTAACAGTTTAACCAATAACTAGATTGGTGAAACAAGGAACCACTTGCACATATGATTTATGAGTGTTTAGGAATACAGCATTTCATCGATCAATGATTAGTCTGACACAGGTATTAGGTAAAGTGGGTTCTTGAACTCCACATATACCAAGAATATCAAGGTGCTATAATCACATAACCATTCCTTTTGGACCAAAAGAATGGAAAAAAAATTTAATCACTAAGGCAGACCGTAGAATGCACTTTTGGTACTTTTGGTTCACAAAATTGTGGATCAAAATTTTCATTCCATTTTGAGGTTATAAACCCAAATATTAAACATTTCGATGTTAAGGACCCCCGTGGCCCCAGCACCCCACCTTAAACAATTTTCTTATTCGCATGGAATTGCCAATCAGTGTGAAACTCTTGAAATAAAACAACAAACTTATCCAATAATTTTCAAAACATGAGAGATTTCGGAATGACCTCTATTGTTTACAAGCTCTGCCCACAGGCCACCAGCACCGGCGTGATTGATCTCCTGCAGAAAGAAACAAAAAATACAAGTTACAAGTTCCACAACCAACTGAAAACCCGCTGAATTGAACAACATTATTAGAGTGAAAAATCAATAATAACAAACCTCAAAGAATATTCCAAATAGTGTTTCAGGTATCAGCCGACCTTTAGAGGCATCTACCAACAGCCTCGCTGTCTGGTTTGCCTCAACTTCAGCGGCAAAACATTGATAGACAGAACAAGCTCCAATGAAGAAGAAAAGCAAAAGAACACTGCAAGAAGAGATTTTGCAAAAAGCCATTGCTGATTGCTCAAAACTCACCAGTCACCACATCCAATTCCAAATCCAATCTCTTTACTCACAGCCTAACAATACACAATAAAGCTGCTAATTCAGTTACCCTTCTGATCACTTAACAAGAAAATAAGCTAAAAAGCAACATTACACAACACCATGGTCCGTTAATCATATATACCATTAATGACTAACAAAGATTCATTGTCATCACCATCACCATCATAAAGACTACTCAACACAACAAATTAAACAGAATATGATAAATACATCATAAATGGAACAAACCCAGATAGCATTTGATCAAAATGAAGACAGAAACAAAAGGCAGTACCTGAATCAATTACAAAACAAAACAGTGAAGTACATGAGTTGTATTTGTATAGGTGTGTTGAATGGAGCTTTGGAGTTGGAGTTGGAGTTGGAGTTGAGTGTAGTGATGATAATAAAACAAAAGCTGTGCGTATAGTGTTCTACAAGGGGACCATCAATCATGGGTTTTGGGTTTTGGTTAATAAATGGTCGTAGCCTTGCTTCTCACGCAAGAGGCTGATCTGATTCTGGCGGTGGATGGATTATAAGTAACCTTTATCACTCATCTTAAGAATAAAAGATTGTTTTTGTGGACCCCGTTGTTAATATATCTACTTATGCTTATGTCATCCTTCCATGGTTCACAGGAATTTGGATAAGCCATGCAGCAGCGGTGAAATTAGTATTTGATTAATAATGATAAATTATAAATCGTGATTTTTTTAAAAAAATTGAATTTTGTAAAATCTCAAAATTCTAATTTTTTTCCATCATCAAAATATTAAAACAGCGCATCATTGATGAATTATCATTTATTCACCACACTTTTCTAATGGCAACACCAAGCATACCCATCATATCTCATACATTTTCATGTCTCTACTTTTCTTTCTTTTCTTTAAATATATCATAATGATCCGACATGAATACAACATAATTAATAAATAAATTAACATGATTATTAATTATATCATTTTATATCAACTTAATTATTGAAAAATGATATAGATCTAATATTGATCTTTTTGTGTTCATTTTTTTTTTACAATTATCCACCCATGTGTGCATGTATAGTGATATACGATTAAGTTTCAATTGTTTATAAATTTTTATCTAAAAATTATCAATTATAATTAATAAGAAATTAAATATAAAACTCAATTCAACACCAAATTCAAATCTCTAATGGTAATTATATCTTGACCCATTTCTATGTGATATCTTTCATACGATATATCTGAGTACGAAGAGTGATTTTCATGTCAAAACCATTTTTCTTACCTTAAAAGAAAAATAAATCAAATTCAAACAAGTAAAGAACTTGAGTGCAAGCATTGTTTGATTGATATTAAAAAAATACATAAATATTGTTAGATAAATGTCCATAAGTATAAGCAAATATTAGCCAATAATAGGTATTTATTTTGTTTGATGGGACAAAAAGGACGAGGTGGAGTATTTCTTTTTGTTATGCCTCGTGTCACGGCCGCAAGCAAGTTATGCCACTTTGCAAAGAAACTCATATTTCGGGATATCATTAGTTATATCACAACACTAACGAGAAAAACTTTAGAATGGGATCTCATGGACGAAATCTCTCAGTATATGTGCAACTCTCAAGTTACACTATCGTCAAGGACGTCGATGAATGAAGTGGGGGAGAATGCCACGGCCCCAGTTTAAGGCTAGCACATTATGCCGCTTTATAAAGGAGCTCATATTTCGGGACACTAGATCAAGTTCACTCGAGGTCATAAGTAACTCCCATGGCCACATGTACTGGGGAGATTTCGTCTGTGAGGTCTCATTCTGAAGTTTGCCACGAGATTTAGAAGCATGTTTGCTTGCCGCTAGCCGCTAGTCTAGTTTTGCAGCATTTGTGAAAGAGATGGTATTCCGGGGTGCCAAATCGAGTTGGGTCAGGGTCACGAGTGAAGCTCATGGTCACATGTACTGGGGAAATTTTCGTCGTGGAGTCTAATTTTGAAGTTTCCGGAGATTCTTGCAGTGTGCTTACTTTTGGCCTTAACAATGCACTTTGCCGCAAAAGTGGGGGTGTTGTAGAAAGTCATCAAGAGAGCTTGTTCAATGACGTAATTTAAGCTCAAATTCACTTATATTATGGTTTATTGACTCGCTGAAAGAGTTTTCATAAATTCATTGTAATTTAGATTTTAGAGGGGGTGTGATCACTCAAGCACTAGATGTGTATACTGGTGAAACTTATGCAATATCTTTAAAAGCTCTTTAGAGGGGAAACCTATGTGAGTCTTTGGGTGGCCAAGGGGGCTTCAGTAATCTAAGAGTTTTATCCCCGAACCCTCTTGCCCTTAGATGTTGCATGTACAACGATGTATTGTAATGATCACGTTATTAATAAAATATCATATTTTTACATCTGATTGTGCTATTTATTTCCCGGGTTCTGAATCAGTGCGGACCCGCATTCGTATCTATGATAATGCTTGTTAACTTTCATAACTTGCCGCTATATGAATATGTAAACATCTAAAATATGAAATTTGAGTCTGTATATTATGATAAAACTGACTTAAAAAATATGACCCTTGATAAATGCCGCACGAACCACTTTTCCATTATAGAAAAAGTCAGCTAGTGACACCTCGCCTTCACTCCACTTCAAGTCAATGTACACATGTAAGTCCAACTAAAATATCATATCATTTCAATGATTTTCCCATCAAATCTAATACGGTTGGTTATCTTCTTTTAGATTATTAATTAATCTACGCAATTGAATATCATCACAAGTTTCTTATTATATTTTTTAATTTTCACCTTATGATGGGAAGATCGATTTGGCATCATCATAATTGGAGCCACGTTAACCAATTTGTGAACTTAAAATAAACTTGAGGCTACGATGACAAAAATTTATATGAGACAGCGCGATAGACCTAATATGATAATTAACGATTTAATCTTTCTATTATTTTTAATTAATTTTAAATTTAATATATCCATTACATTATTATGTGGCCCATTATAGCCGAACTGCTAGAGGTATCACTTGGGTTGGGCTTAGGCGGTCCATGTTACAAACTCAGCCCACTAAGCTATTGACATCCCTTAAAAACTTCTCATGAAACATCTTTGCTTAAGATATATCACTAAATTTCTAAACCCACTTATATTAATTCCAAAAACACCCTTAGCTCACAGCCCATGTTTAATTTAATTCCAAAAACACCCCTAGCTTACACTCAATGTTCACTCTTATTTGGGTAGATTTTGAAGCCCACAAGTCCAATAGACTAGGCCCATTATTATTAATTCCCATTATATATCAATCAATATGCTTACAAAATTATTACTGTTATAAGTTGTGATGTATTAAGTAGTTTTATCTTAATATTTCACCTTTTATATAAATGAGTTGTTTAATACAAAAAATAAATTAAGAAATAATAAAAACTAAAATATAATGTTGATGGTGTTTTTAGGCACTATGGTATTTAAGACAGCACGACAGGGGCAAAAGGGTAATTTTCTCCTTGGTCAAAGATCATTAATACCGACCCGACCACATGAGTGAGTGGCCGAGAACTTTATGATCCGATAACCGACCACTTTGGTTCGGATGACCGAGCACTATCAGATCGGTAGCAGCATTCTCAGCACAAATGACCATCATGACCGACCACATGAAGACCGAGCATAGGGCAAGACATGATCGGGAAAATAAGGCATTCTATCCATATGAGATAAGATAATAAATTATCCTACCTTCATGGGGTAAACTAGTAAGTCAATGTCCTAGTATGATAAAGGAAGTAAATGTAGTTTTTGACTAGGAATCCTTATGGAAAAATGGAATAGTTTTGACTATGAATCCTTATGGGAAAAAGGAATAGTTTCAACTAGGAAATTCTTGTACAAATAGGAATATGATTTCTTCACCATTATAAATAGGAGGGTAGAGCATATGTAAAGGATCATCTGAAAATCATCAAAAGAGTAAAAGATTAGAACCATAGAGCTCTGATTGTAAGAGACTCAGGGAGCGTATTTGAATAATAAAAAGCACCATCCTGTTCTTGCCCGTGGACGTAGGTCGGATCCTAAAATCCACCGAACCACGTTAAACCACCTTGTCTGATTGGCGTATTTTCTTGTTTTCCGCTAAATTTGCCTTTGGTCCCCCATAACCAAACAAATTCACAGTTGGAGGAGGATTTCCTCGGGGTGATATTCCAATATTACCCTGAGACCAAAATCCACCGTCAACAGTTGGCGCCGTCTGTGGGGAACTTCACAAAAAGCAGTTCACGTGATAAGACAAATGGCGGAGGACGGAAATCACCAACCAGGAGGTCCGGCAATAGACTGGGTGAAAAGAATGGAAGATGGGATGAAGTCTATGATGGATCGACTAGAAAGAATGGAAGGAGCAAACAACGAAAGAACTGAAACCGAGGCCGGACAGAGGAGAGAAAGAGGGAAAAGAGTAGTAGATGTAAGTGAAGACGAGGGACCCAGAAAGAGAGGCCCATATGTGATAAGATCTGCGGTGGTAGGAAGATCAGAAGACACATGGGAAGAAGAAGAGGAGGAACAATCACCCGACCCCTCCTCCGACAGTTTTTACAACTCCAAGAGGGAGGATAGAAAGTATAACGAAGACGTACAGGAGACCTCTGAGTTTAAAGAACGCCACGACCGGGGCGACAGGCGAACAGAAGAACACAGGAGGCGGCACGGGGGCACAACCCGTGAAATAAAATCTTGGTTGAGAAAAGAGATGACCAGATGGGGAGAAAGCCTGAAGATCGGGGCGGGAGACACCCGAGGTGAGGAAGAGGGGTCTCCCCTTACGGAAAAGATAAAGTCAGCACAGTTCCCGAAGCGATTCAACATGCCGACCATGGCACCATACAAAGGCCACTCCGACCCAAAATCCCACGTCGAAAACTTTGTCCTCCTGATGGAAGTACAGGGAGTAACGGGCGACGCCATATGCAAAGTTTTCCCCCTAACTCTGGCCGGACCGGCCATCCTATGGTACAGAAGCCTAGCCCCAAGGAGCATCAGCAACTTCGCACAACTGAGGAAGTCATTCATACGACACTTCAAAGGGGCATGCGTCCCAAAGAAAATGGTGGGAGAATTGAGACTGATGAAGCAGGGGGATGATGAGCCCCTGAGGAATTTTATTGAAAGGTACCACAATTGGTGCTCGAGGTCGGAGCGTACGAGTCATCGGAAGCACTAGAAAGTCTCAAGGGAGGTTGAAGGTCGGGAAGGACTCCTGGATAGAGACTAGACCTACGGACTAGTTTTCTCCTTCCCCCTACTTGTTGACCGAAAATCGTTTTGTTGGGAACGAGAGAAAGCATCCCGGAAAGGGAACACCATCAAAGAAAGAACCGCAAGGGAGGGTGCCCCCCGCCGGACAGAAAGAGAATCCAGAAGACCACCCCCAAAGCACAAAGAATTCAAACCATTGCACCGGGACAATCAAGAGAGGAGGGCGCCGACCCAAGTGAACCATGTAGTAAGGGAAGATGCATACATTCCCCTGAAGAAACCATTGGGACAAATCGTCATGGAGATCCAGGGGAAAGGCCTCTTGGTAGAACCCGACCAAAGGAGATTCCCTCCGGACAAAAGGAACCGAAAGGCTTATTGTGTACACCACAACTCCAAAGGACATCCAACAGACGGATGCAAAGATCTGCGAGAACAAATGGAAGATCTAGCACAGAACGGGTACCTAAACAAATACATTGACCACGAGGTCATGACCGCCAGACAAAGAGCACGCGGTCGTCAAATCAATATCATCGCAGGAGGAAGAACGCTGGCCGGAAACTCTAACCGGTCAAGGAAAGATTACAGCAGAACCCGAGGACCGGATATCTTAGAAACAGAACAGGGCAAAGGGCTACCAAGAGGCCGATCAGTACCAATAATGTTCACCGAGGAGGATACCCGAGGAGTAAGTTTCCCTCATGACGATGCATTGATAATCAAGGCAGTCATCAGCGGGTCAGAAGTAGACAGAATCCTAGTGGACCCCGGGAGCGCAGTGGATATAATTTCCAGAGAAGCGCTGGATAACCTAGGGGTAGAATATGCAACCCTTACCAACGATAGCACCCCCTTATACGGTTTCGGAGGAGCAGCCGTTATCCCACTGGGAAGAATACAGTTGGCAATAACTGTCGGGACACATCCCCGGACCCGGACGATCATGACAGACTTCACTGTGGTAGACTGCATGAGCAGTTACCAGGCCATCGTCGGACGACCCTTCATGATGAAAACGAAAGCTGCGATGTCCTGCTACCACCTAAAACTGAAATTCCCCACCCGGGAAGGGATTGGAATTGTGGGCGGAAGCCAGAAAACAGCTCGCAGCTGCTTCGCAACTCTCTCACGAGAAACTCTATGCATCGCAGAAGACAGTCGAAAACGACAAAGGAACCAGGGAGAAGAAGAAGAAGACAGAGGCCCAGGCGTTTGGCCGAACAAAAGTGCTCGACTCACAACAGCCGAGGAAACCGAGGAGATAGAACTTTACGGAACAGGCCCCGAGATTACAAAATGGGCGGTCGGTATCAAACAATGCCCACCAATGAACCAAATATAAGTTTTTTCTCAAAGTATTACGCAGAAGAACTGTAAGGAGGACAGTATGTCCCCAAATATGAATAAAACATTTTTTATCCGTTTTCTAAAAAAAAAAAAAAAAAAAAAAAAAAAAACAAAAAACAAAATGAAAGACATATTCAAAGATAGGGGACATACTCAAACGCCCACTACATAAAGACAGTCGGGCGCCAAGGCCCCTTGAACCATCAGCTCGAGACTGGATATTATTCCGCCAGGGTCGTTCAGCTCGGGGTCGGGCACGTCCCACCGAGTCAGCCCTTCGGACTGGGGACATAACATTCCCCCTGGTCCAAGTGCCTTTCTCAGCTCGAGGTCGGGAATATCCCACCGAGTCAGCCCTTCGGACTGGGGACATAACATTCCCCCAGGTCCAAGTGCCTTTCTCAGCTCGGGGTCGGGAATATCCCACCGAGTCAGCCCTTCGGACTGGGGACGTAACATTCCCCCAGATCCAAGTGCCTTTTTCTACTCGGGGTCGGGTATATCCCACCGAGTCAGCCTTCGGACTGGGGACGTAACATTCCCCCAGGTTCAAGTGCCTTTTTCAGCTCGGGGTCGGGCTATGTCCCACCGAGGCATGCTCCTTTGGACTGGGGAGGTAACATTCCCCCAGAGCCAAGTGTTTCATTCAGCTCGGGGTCCCCAGGGACATACTCGATGCATAGGATCCGTAAGAAGCATAGCACGGGGAGGGATGATACCCCTGTGACGATTGCTAGCTCCAGTGATGCCGGGCCTAAGGAGGAATGTGCCCTTAGTATCCCGGACACTCTTTGATCCATTCATCACCTCGGATCCGTGAGAGATGCAGCACGGGGATGAGTGGTGCCCCTGTAGCGTGTGCCTACTCCAGCGTGGTAAGGAGGAGCCCTCATATGATACACAGGCTCCCCAGCGAACCGACGTGTAGAGGATGTGCCCTTACCAATCAAACGCTCTATTTGATCCGAATCCTGGTTCGCCGGGACACTGAATTGAAAGATTCAGAATTGTGTTTTGGAGGCCTCAGGCAGGACGCTGTTTTGAGGCATCCGTGCTGTTGTTTACATTTGTAAAAAGTTTTCTTTTGGGACAAGTGCCGAGTCACCCCCCACCGTTTTGGTCTTGTTTTTCAAAGTTTTGATTTTGTTTTTCGCTGGTCTGGCAAGGGGACGCCCGTGCCAGATTCGGTAGGGCTTCACAAGGTTGATTCAATTCCCTTCTGAGCAAGTCCCAAAGATTACCTGGCACAGGGCTGGATTCGTTCCGCCGATGCCACTTGTTTATTCAGCTCGGGGCTGGATTCGTTCCGCCGAGGCCACTTGTTTATTCGGATCGGGGCTGGATTCGTTCCGCCAAGGTCACTTGGTTTCTCTCAGCTCGGGGTCGGGTTACGTCCCACCGAGTCCGTCCCTTTTGGTCTGGGGACGTAATATTCCCCCAGGGCCAAGCTTTTCTCTCAGCTCGGGGTCGGGTTACGTCCCACCGAGTCCGTCCCTTTTGGTCTGGGGACGTAATATTCCCCCAGGGCCAAGCGTTTCTCTCAGCTCGGGGTCGGTTACGTCCCACCGAGTCCGTCCATTTTGGTCTGGGGACGTAATATTCCCCCAGGGCCAAGCGTTCATCTCAGCTCGGGGTCGGGTCGTGTCCCACCGAGTCCGCCCTTTTGGTCTGGGGACGTAACATTTCCCCCGGAGCCAAGTGTTCATTTCAGCTCGGGGTCGGGTTATCCCACCGAGTCGGCCGTCGTCAGCATAAGGGCAAAGCATTGTCTCCACGGGTAGATATCGGGATCCTCGTTGACTGAGCACATGAGGGTGGCAGGAAGGACCAGATTTGCAGCCAAGACATTTTTCTTTGCGATTCCTGGAGTGACCACCGACGGATTCATCGGCACACCATCTTTTTATAGTTCCCGGCATCAACTCGCAAACTCGTTGTTACCGAGAACTAGGGGACAGATGTTGATGGTGTTTTTAGGCACTATGGTATTTAAGACAGCACGACAGGGGCAAAAGGGTAATTTTCTCCTTGGTCAAAGATCATTAATACCGACCCGACCACATGAGTGAGTGGCCGAGAACTTTATGATCCGATAACCGACCACTTTGGTTCGGATGACCGAGCACTATCAGATCGGTAGCAGCATTCTCAGCACAAATGACCATCATGACCGACCACATGAAGACCGAGCATAGGGCAAGACATGATCGGGAAAATAAGGCATTCTATCCATATGAGATAAGATAATAAATTATCCTACCTTCATGGGGTAAACTAGTAAGTCAATGTCCTAGTATGATAAAGGAAGTAAATGTAGTTTTTGACTAGGAATCCTTATGGAAAAATGGAATAGTTTTGACTATGAATCCTTATGGGAAAAAGGAATAGTTTCAACTAGGAAATTCTTGTACAAATAGGAATATGATTTCTTCACCATTATAAATAGGAGGGTAGAGCATATGTAAAAGATCATCTGAAAATCATCAAAAGAGTAAAAGATTAGAACCATAGAGCTCTGATTTGTAAGAGACTCAGGGAGCGTATTTGAATAATAAAAAGCACCATCCTGTTCTTGCCCGTGGACGTAGGTCGGATCCTAAAATCCACCGAACCACGTTAAACCACCTTGTCTGATTGGCGTATTTTCTTGTTTTCCGCTAAATTTGCCTTTGGTCCCCCATAACCAAACAAATTCACAGTTGGAGGAGGATTTCCTCGGGAGTGATATTCCAATATTACCCTGAGACCAAAATCCACCGTCAACATATAAATACATAAAATTAAATCAAATTATTTCTGATTATAGATCTAGGTATACTCATCGGATCCGAAATCTGGATTTTGTCATCAGTCATTCTCCTTATCACATGAGATTAATAATAAAATAGAAAATGTAAAAAATTCATGGGCCAAGCCCAATTCTATTTACTTTAAAATAAACGAATAGGATCTATAGTTGCAGGTAAACCCAGTAGTCCGCGAAGCACTAGAATTTTACTGCCCGATAAATAATTGGGGAAGAACAGAGGGTTTGGGTTTCAAAATTGAATTGCAAGAAAAAAAATTGTCAAAATTGGAAGTCAGGAATCACTACAAAGTGGAATCATCAGGTAACAGCAAGCAGATCCACTTTTACCTCCTTTAACCCAACAAATTATTCGATTTTTTTACTCAAAATTATATTTTTTTTTTCCATTTCCTGCCCTTTAAATGTTTGCTTGATCTCTGTATCTAACTTTATATCCATTTTCATGTTGCAGGAATTCATTATCTTCAACTAATTTAACCAAATTTTGCGTCTTGGTATGCAGAAATTTCCCTTATTTGAACTGAGCATGTTGTAGGTTAAGTAGCTTTATCAATTTTGGTTTAATTTTATTACTGTCTTTTCTTATAGGAGCTGGTACTAGGGAAGAATTTTTTTTTTAGCATAACTGAGAATTTTGTTTCTAATGGATCAAACTATGGGGCAAGACTCGGTTCCTGTTTCTGGGTCATTGGATAAGTCTAGGGTTTGGGATGTAAAGCCGTTGCGGCAACTTGTTCCTGTATTCCCGTCTGCGCGTAATTCGTCTTCCTCGTCAGCTCCTCCCTTTGTTTTTGTTCCTCCATTTGGTTCTTTCCCTTCTGAGGCTCCCCCATTCTATCCGTTCTCTGCTTCAGTGGGGTCTCAGGGGAACCCTGAACAAAATGCATCTTTTGGGTATGGAAACCCAGTTACGGCTGCTGTTCCGATAACTTCATTTAGGACGCCACCGCACTCAACAGCTGGAGGGACCTCAGGTCAGTTAAATGGAGATAGTGGACCGTCGAGGAGTTCTAGAAGCCGTGTTCGATCCCAATCCCACAGCGTTTTCGCAGAAGTCGATGAATACAGTGACAGGGATATGGATACTAGTAACAGCGGGAGGCGAAAGAATAAGCTCCAGAAGAGGACTAGGTCTGGTCGGGATATCAATGTTACATTGCCGGATTTTGATGTGGATTCAATAGTTAACAATATTCTCTCATCATTTAATCTCACGGAATTTGATACGGTACGGCGAACTGATGGTGACAGGGAATCTGTAGGATATATACTTCTGATGTTTGATTTGCTTCGAAGAAAACTATCACAGATCGAAGATGTGAAAGAAACAAATCCCGGGGTCGCAAGACGGCCTGACTTGAGAGTGGGTACAATCTTGATGAATAAAGGGATTCGAACCAATATTAAGAAGAGAATTGGAGCTGTCCCTGGTGTTGAAGTTGGAGATATTTTCTTTTTCAGGATGGAATTGTGCTTGGTTGGATTGCATCATCCAATTATGGCTGGGATTGGTTACATGGGTCTAACAGTTAATCAAGAAGAAGAGTCAGTGGCTGTTAGCATTGTTTCGTCTGGGGGATATGAGGATAATGTAGAGGATGGGGATGTGTTGATTTACAGTGGTCAAGGTGGGAATGTTAATAGGAAAGACAAGGAAGTGACGGACCAGAAACTTGAAAGGGGTAATCTTGCTTTGGAGAAAAGCTTGCATCGGGGAAATGAGGTACGAGTGATTAGAGGTGTGAAGGACCTATCAACCCCAACAGGCAAGATATATGTCTATGATGGTCTTTACAAAATCCAGGAGTCATGGATGGAGAAAGGAAAATCGGGTTGCAATGTATTTAAGTATAAGTTTATTAGGGTACCTGGGCAGCCTGAAGCATTCATGACATGGAGACTGATTCAGCAATGGAAGGATGGTATCTCTTCGAGAGTTGGGGTTATATTGCCAGATCTTACTTCCGGGGCGGAAAACATACCTGTTTCTCTTGTAAATGATGTTGATGATGAGAAGGGCCTGCACATTTTACATATTTTGCTAGTCTCAAGTATGCCCAACCAGTTAATTCAGTTGAACGTTCTGGCGGCTGTGACTGCCGCAATGGATGTCTCCCTGATAATCAAAATTGCCCATGCATTCAGAAAAATGCTGGCTATATTCCATATACTTCAAATGGTGCTCTTGTGAATCAAAAATCCTTACTACATGAGTGTGGTTCTTCTTGTCATTGTCCTCCTAGTTGCCGGAATCGAGTATCTCAAGGTGGTCTGAGAGTACATTTGGAGGTGTTTAAAACTAAGGATAAAGGCTGGGGTCTTAGGTCTTGGGATCCCATCCGTGCTGGAGCTTTCATATGTGAATATGCAGGGGAGGTTATTGACATTTCTAAGATCGAGGAACTTGGACGTGAAAATGCAGATGATTACATTTTTGATGCTACCCGTACTTATCATCCTGTGGAACCTTTGCCTAGTGATTCCGATGAGGTTCCAAAGATCCCATTTCCTTTAATTATAACTGCAAAATATGTTGGAAATGTAGCTCGTTTTATGAACCACAGTTGCTCTCCCAATGTGTTTTGGCAGCCAGTGCTGCGCCAAAGTGATAAGGGGTATGACCTTCATATTGCATTTCATGCCATCGGACACATACCTCCCATGACAGAGTTGACTTACGATTATGGCATTCCAGACAAAGCAGGAAGAAAGAAAAACTGCTTATGTGGGTCGCCAAAGTGCGGAGGCTATTTTTACTAATGTTTAATCAACAGATGACTTTGCATGGGAATATGGTCCTTGCTAACTAATGCATTTATAAGAAGGTTAGATCTCTCCAACTTATTTTCAAATCTTTTACTGGTGATTCCAATTTTTAATTAGACAAAAGTGATGATTGCTGTGAAGAAGTAATGTTTCTTTACATACGTGCGCTAATAGAATGAGATTTGTTTATTACCACCGAGTAAAATTTCCCTAATCCCCCATAAAATTTGAATTATCAAATAGTTTGATATAGATCCAAATAATTTCAAGATCGTAGTTATGCTTTTTTATAGAGTACTCAACATTGTATGGTCTAATATTCCTAGACTATAATACTGTTCAGCGTTCTTAAAACAAAGCTTACTTCTTAAGCCAGTATATATGGGCAGGGGGGGGATTATTTTATTCTTGGGGTGGCTAAAATTTATTTTTTCATGTAATATTGATGGGCTAAATATTTTATTATTACTTTATAAAAGAAAAATACAAGAAATGAAGAAATTATGAGATTGGCACTGGGGTTAGGCAGGGAAGCCCACTCCTGGTGCCGCCTATGTATATGGGTGAGGAGCTCAGTAATGACCTAAACTTGTTTGTATGGTCTGCATGGTGGCATCCTCATCTTGTGGCGGGATAAATGGAAGGTATGAAATTAACATTTGGACCTTAACACCTCTGTATCAGTGCTCAAGGTATTCCTGTTATGGAGATGGTCATTTTAACTTAATTTCCTTTTTCTGATGGCAGTGAATAATAACTAGCATTGCTTATATATTTATTTATTAGAGCCACTGATAAAAGGCCTGTTTTTATAAAATGGTTCCTTTTTTCTGATTGCAGTGAATAAAAGGCCTGTTTTATATAATGGTTGTAGCATGAAAAGTGTCTTGTGTAATGTCCAAAGACAATAGATTCATTTTTAGATCATGGAAGAAAAAATTTGATATTCAGGCTTTCTAGGGGATTTATGAATTAGTTTTTTCCTTCTGAGTATCTATTGCTGAACAAGGAGCTGAATTGATTTAATTATTTTAGTTAGAATTGGGAAAAAAAACTTGTCCTCTCTAAATGGCTACATCTGTTCTTACTTATTAGCTTGTGCTTGTGGCTCACATGTACTCATGCTATTATTTTTTATATTAAAAGGTGTTCACTTTGTTTTTGATCTGTTACAGCTTACAACAGTTTGCATCGGGGGCAGAAGGTCCTTGTGACCAACCTGGGCCCCGGCCCCGGCCCCTGCGAATTTTTTTTTTTCTGTTTATAATTCCTTAAAATATGACATAAGAATAGCTCCCTTTATTTAACTATAAAGTTGTCATGTTCAGAAACTTATTAATTTTTTTGTGGTATACATTTCGGCCCCTGCAATAAAATTTTCATATTTCGTTATGTATTCACTCTAGCTGAATCGCCTTGTCCTTTCCTCAGGTGATCTCTGGTTGATAGCAGGATAGGGCTGCATGGTGACTCGGAAACACAAGTGTTTTTGCTGAATGCATTGCGTTGGTCTGTACTTTAGTTTATCGTGTTGAACTGTATTTTAGTTTTACATGCATATCTCTGTAGGAATGAATGCTGATAACTTTACCATATGTTTTTTTTTTTTTTTTTTTTTTTTTGAGTCTTGGGCACAAAAAGAATCCTTTTTGCAGCTTGGTCATGTGCTGGCATTTTGAAGATGTAATGTTTGAATTTTATGGGTAGAATTTCTTTCAAGTTATAACATGGAACTTTATGTCAGCAGTGGTCCCATTATATATATATAATTAAGTGTAACTTGCCCTTTGCCCATGATTTGCCTGTACTATTTTGAAATAGTTTTTATTTAATTTGGGTTATTTAGAACACAGGTCAATTTTTTTCTCTCGTCTGGGTAATAACGCTGATATTAACTGTCAGAAATAACAAGCATTTATATATCAATGCTTTTTACAACTTTAGGGTTACTAATGGCCTCAGAAGTTTTATGAAATATGCCAAGGTTTCACTTTTCGAGAAGTAAAAGGACATGAAGATTTTTAGAGATTCTTTTGCTTTCATTGTCTTAGTTTCTTCAAGTTACAGAGATCTTGGACTCTTGGTGCCCAAAAGTCTGCTCCCAATTTCTCAAATTTATAGTTAATTTCCTAGTTTGTGTTATAAACAAACTGATAGGCCAAACGACAAATGTCAATAGAATTATGTTGTTAAAAGGCGGTAGGCGGGATAAGGTGTTTTGGTGGTTCAATTAGTATATAGGTGTTGTTATTGACTAGTCTGCGCCGCTCAAGTGTTGCATGGACTGTTTGAAAAACCTGTCCAAATGTCATTTGTCGTTAAGGCGGCGTCTTCAATAATATAGATTGAGCTGAATTTATGCTGAATATTTTATTAATATTTTATTTTTTATTTTTGTAATCAAGAATAAATTTAATATGAAGTACGACTTCATTCATTAGTTAAGAATATATAGTCCTTTCTGGAAACCTAAAGTGGCACAACTCTGAATCTCTATATTAATCTAAAAAAGATAGTCATTTATAAGATCTCATATCTCTCACAAGCGATGTACAATGTCACATTTATTCCTTTTGGGGCTTAATATTCTCATTAGACATGACATCCACGCACTTTCTATTGTTCTCTTTGAAAGCCAACTCATTTGTGAAGTTGAAAAAGTATTTCTATGTATTCATATCATCAAATTATTCAAAACTTTTATTTAATCTAAATTTATCTTCTCCAACATTTTATAATTTTTATACTTATTAAAAATGTATCAGCATGTATTTTTAAGTTGCATGGTGAAATTGACATTCTTGCTATAACAGTAAATTTTTTTTTTTAAGCCATCGTTCTTCTTGATTTCATAATAAGTAAAGAAATTGTGTGAAGCTATGAGGTTATGAATTTTCACATCATTAGAATGAAATTAGAAAGAGTCACACGAAAGCATTCTTATAATAAATTAATAGCACGAAGTTTACAGTACTGACAATAATACAGTGATTTTTTCCTCCTCTAATGATTGATAAGTGTCATGATTATATGATATTTTTTAGTAAAGTGTAAAGAAATAATGAAAATGAATAA
>SKCR01016030.1:0-20509 GCA_019454045.1 Zanthoxylum bungeanum
TCGCTAAATAATAAATATCATTTAAAATTAAATAACGATGCCTCGCACCTATATTACGAACGTCGTTTACGAATTAATTCTAAATTAATTCGTTCGTTCGTATTAAAGTCCGACTTAAATTTCGTAATGAAATCCAATTCATTTAATATATCCGATATGTTAATTTTAGCCCATACGAATAAATTAAATAGAAAAATCAAATTTAACTATTAAATTTATTCTACAGATTAATTCCAAATTAATCGCGTTTTCTCTCTTTCGAACACATTTAATCCCAGATTAAATAATACCTCAATTAATCCTAGATTAATTCTCTCTCTTAATTAATCCCAGATTAATTCTAATTTAAATCAACTGTCATCGGTGAATCTTTGGGAAGCGACCCAAGAGATCCCTAGATATGTTGGCAGTAAAACGGTCATCGGATCATCCGAATACGTGCGTACCTCGTACCATGTGCTTACCGATTTACAAGACATGGTTGGCTTTTAGCAAAGTACTGTGTGCTACCCAATTGTCCAGAAATATTCTTACTGGAATATATAATCTATGTCAGGCATAGTATACGTAGTATTGCGTATTGCGATCCAGTATCGGGTGTCACGTGCTAGGCCTGGGGCTGGAATTGTGTATGCCCCATACGAAGCACATGTCGGATGTCTGGTAACTAGTCTCTATAATCAGATGAACATGACGTAGTCATATCATCCTGATGACTGCAGTACTTAAGAGTACTAGTTCCGTATCCTATGTGACATCATCTCCACCATGACTGGAGTGATACTTCCGTCTTGACATCACACCCAATACACTACGATTCTCAATATACTCAGTAGAGGCATACACTAAACCGGTTTAAAGCCCTGGACGACCAAAACCAAAGCATATTGATTGTCGTAAGTATTAGCGGTGTAAGTCTCAGGTTAATACCAAATACACCTACCCTGATTTCGGACTTCCCAGACACGTGGTCATACTACCAATGAAATTCCGAGGGATCTATCCAGAGCGAAGCTGTTTCCGTACTATCGGTGAACACAACCTCCTATTACACTTGCATGAGTATCCAATACCCATATATATGAGAACTATGCTATTGCGCCCTCACAACTTGCACACGTGTAATACTAGTCTTTTACGCATTATCGATGTCCAATCTCGATAATACTCTTTCAAAGTTTGAGCATTGTCCAAATTCAAAATTCAATTCCAATAAAAGTTTCACCTTTCAAATGCTTCTCCATGTGTGTGTGATTCTTTTACCAAGAATTACGTGCAATATAGATTGGTTTATGTCGGCCTCAAGTGTAGATTAGTACTAACAATTTAGTTCATTTTATCGCTTCATATACTAATGGTAATCTAACACTTAGTTAAGGATCAACACGATTTCTCCAAAGACTTATTATTTTTTGTAAGGCTTATCTTCATCTCTAGCTTCCATAAGTCAGCAAACTATTTTTTGACGTAAATACTACACATTTGTGATGCGAGCCCCTAGTTACTCAATAATTTCACTAACTCAAGTTGCTTTGCAGGTTCAGTATTTGAGTTATCGTTTGAGGTAAAAGTGCTAGTTGAGTTCACGATAATCATGGTTATTAAACACTTCCAATAGCGGAGTGGATTATGTTTGATTCACCATTTTCTCTTTTTCCATTTCACTTTTCTAATTTTACTTTTTTCACCATTTTTTTTCGTTGTCTCCTTAACCTAATGTCATCTTGGTCTTAACTTTGCAAAAGAGTCAAATGAATATCAAGTGTTTGGTCTATCTCATAAATTATGTCAGCATAAATTCTTTCTAAGTATGCATTGCAATTCAAAGTGCAAGTTTTAGTGAGCATTTTTTGACAATATTCTTCTAGTGATTCCAAAGTTTAATATTATCTTAAGGGTTTAGATAGGCTTATTTTAGTTAAAGACAGAAAAATTTGCAAAATCCATTTCATTTCATCATTGAATAGTTAAAAAAAGCCATTACATGATGAAACAGATAACGATGCAAATGCGATAATCTGGAACCTAATTATTGTGTAGTCAAGGCTTCTTCAAGATCTGATATTTTACCAACATCGATCAAGTCTTGAATCTCATGTTTGAGGTGAGCACACCTTTCAGTCTCGTGACTTGGGAATTGGCTAAATACATATTAGTACGCTGGGTTGCAGTATTTAGTCATCGTTTTTTATTGTGGATCCAATTGCTTCTGAAGACTCTACCTTGTCAGTTTTTCGAAGACTTGGTCTAGTGTTTTCCTATGTCGAAGAAATTCCATTTTTAGATGGTCTTCACCTCTAATGCCTCGTTTCCCAAGCCTATTTCATTATTCTTATTATATTTTCATTGGCAATAGAGCTTCTTGCTTTCCGCCACTTCTTCTCCCAAGTCCATGACAGTTTCATTTAGCTATCGAAAGTCAGATATCATGGAGGTTATTCTCTTCAATTTATTATATATGGAGGGCTTGATACCATTGAGGATCATTTTAATTTGGTCCTTCTCCAAGGACTGTGTCTGCATTTTCAAAAGATGGCTTCTCCAGCGACCGACATACTCATTACATTTCTCTTTCAGCTTCTGTTTAGTGCTCTCTATGTCATGAAATGATAAATTCAGCTCCAAGTCTGTGATATATAGTTTATAAAGGCTTATATTAATGTTCACCAATCATTCTTTATTTTCTTATCCAAGTTATCGTACCATATCATCAGTGCTTCTTTGACTGACATGCCAAACATCTTTAGAACTTGGCGCTCAAACAAACCAGTAGCATTCATCATAGACACATATTGGCGAATGTGTGACTTGGGGTCTCTATTCCCATCAAATTTGATCATATCATACATCTTAAACTTGGCAAAGAGTTGTTCTTCAAAAGCCATGGCACCGTAATCTAGAAGGTCTTTATATTTACTTTTTATTTTCTGGGCTATCGTCTCTATTTTCTCCTTAAGTTTTTGGAGCTAGTCCTCATTCTGAGATTTCGCCATTCTACCTGTAGCATATTTGGCCATGTCATCGCCATCTAAAACATGAGTATCTTCAGCTATCTGATTTACAGGTCCCGCGTGCCTCTTCTTACTAGTTTTCAGCCCTTATTGTCTAAGGTGCAGACTGGTTGGCTATAATATTAGTTAGATTCTGCAACTTTTCTACCATTTTATTCACAGTGTTTTCTAACTGGTCTTCTCGAGAACTGTTACTGCTAGCTATTTCAAAATATGTTTGCTGTTTCTTGACTAATCTACCATGCAGACAGCTATGATGGATGCATCATAAAGTTTTAACATGATGAATGTATACATGTGATGTATGAAATGCATGTAAAGCATACTTAATCAGCATATATCATTCCAACCTTATTTCTCCCTCACATGTAGTAAGTCCAACATCTTTTCTAGATTTGGATTAGCTTATGCACCAACATGGGGTACACAAAATCTTCTATCTTATACTAGAGGTAAACTTTAGCTACTTTGGTTTCGTTTCATTGTTAAAAGACAAAAACCGCCCATTTATAAAATGACTAAGCCTAATATAGGCATCGTGCCATTATCTAAAAATAAGGGATTCGACCTTTAGTAATCTCGATTATTTTGGGTTGGACTTAGAATATTTAGGAATATCTAGATGGGCAAAAACAAGGCATTTCTTTTCTAGTGGACGCCACTATGGGTATCGGGTTAAATTTTAGCACTTATAGATCATAACTACACGTTTCAAGCCCAACAAGGTTTGCATACAAGTTGACCAGTTGTTATTTCGAAGCATTTGACCCGATTATCATGAAAATGAAAACTTATCCCAGTTGAAAATACCCAATAAGTTTTACATCCCATGATAAAAGGTTTAAGCTAATTCAAATGATTTAGGGCCCAAAAACAAGCATAAGGGAAAAATTTCATAGGATAACACCTTTGGGCTTTCATATGGGCTTAAGAGGATAAGGCTTACGCTCTTATCGGAGAAGAGTTTCCCACAACTAGGTCTTCCCACTCAAAAATTCAATCGCTAAGTGAACACGTTTTTAATACCGAAGGACACGAAGGGTTGTCCACAACTAGATGTCCCCACTCAAGGGTTCGATCGACCAAGTGAACACCTTTATACTCAAGGGTACATGCCAATAAATGATGGTTATCATCACATACTAATTCAGCGTCTTGAGTGAAAGCGATTTCTCGATATATAAAGCCATCGAGTAGACCTAGCCACCGGTTCAGTTTGATTTCGAATCGAAACCAAATCGTTTGGTTCCCAATTCCATGCTTGTGGAACTGGAACCGAATCAGATAATTCTAGTTCTGTTTCGGTTCCATAAGAATGTGGAATCGGAATCGGAATCGGAATCGGAATCAAACCTAACGGTTCCAGTTTGGGTACAAATTTTTTTAATTAATTTAAAATTTTAATTTTTAAAAAAATAGAAATGGAATTTTAAATTTATTTAAAATTATTAATTTGAATATATATTACATTAAATTAAAAATTTAAATTAAAAATAAAATAAAAGATCTTGAACTTAGATTTTTAAAAACTTAAGTTACCTACGTATCCTCTAAGGGTGAGAAGAATCAAAGCTCACGTAGTTCTATTATATTTTTAGACTGTTCCCTTACCCATTATAATTATTTACTCATCATTATTATCTTTGCCTGTTGTTTATCTTTCAGTTCCCGTTCCGTTTACACTTGTAGATGCATTATCGAACAAGTCTTCAAAGTCATCAGGGGTATCTTCTTGTTATCTCAAATCAGCTTGGGTCCAATCATCCACATATGTTGTTACTTCTAAAATTTTTGGATATGTGAAGACTGTCTCACTTCAAAAATATTACCTCATAAGCTAAAGGTTTGTTCAACCGCAACGGTAGAAACAGGTGCTGCCAGTAACTTTTTACCAATAATTGATAAAACAAGATAGACATTTTGATGTCGAATCCACCATTCAAGTACTTGAATATTTTTACTTACTAAACTTTCAGGAGGAGGAAACTCAAAATTGGTAGATAAATAATTATCTAATTTCGGATTTTTAGTCGTGTTATCCATCTGTTTTTTATTTCGTTGTAGTAACTAACGATTACATGCACTAAATATTGAATGTATTATAGGTTCACTGCTAGATTGTCTTGATGATTGCAAGTTATATCTACTACATTATCATTAAACAAAATCTATTAAATCAATTTTGATTCCATATATTATTTTTCTAATATTAATTTAATAATATATTCCTAAAAATACATAGTAAGTTTGTAAGCCACTACTCAAATCTTCTAATTTAAATTTAGGATCAAAAACTGTGGTAATAAGATAAAACAATGAAATATCTAAACTCCATTAAAAATATTTGTAGCATCATTAAAAGCTTTTAAAAGTTCTAAAATTTATTCAAAAATATCCCACTTACTCGATAAAAGTGTTATATGTTGACATGTTGGGGAAAAACTACATAATACATCTTTGTATTGAAAAACTTAAGTTAAAAGAAAATAAGTTCAATTCTAACGAGTTGGAATATCTTGTGAAATTTTATCGATTTAACACCATTTAATTCACAAAACTTGAGTCATTCTCTCCCGACATTAGAACTTGACCAAATATAATTAAGTACAATCTTAATAGGATTAATGTGATGTTCTAAAAAAGTCAGATCATCTTAAACACATAAATTAAGGACATGACATGTGTAACGAAAATGAAAAAATTGACAGCCCAAATTTATTTGGCATATTTCTTTAAAATCTATAATTGATGTAGTATTTGCGAATACATTGTCAAAATGAATTGTTAAAATTTTATCTAATAAATCATATTCATCAAAAATTACTTTATTCATTATATAAATATTTTTTGCAATATGTTGCTCATCAAAACTCTAAATGTAATAAGTTATTTTTACATGTTCCATGATGCATCAATCCAATGACAAGTCACACCCATGTATGAGTGTGTTTGCAAATGATCACTCTAAATATCAGAATTAATAGAAAGATGACCTTTAAGTTCTTTAAATACTTTATTTAAAATAATTTTACCATCTTTGTATAATTAAGGACATGACATTTGTAACGAAAATGAAAAAATTGACACCCCAAATTTATTTGGCATATTTCTTTAAAATCTATAATTGATGTAGTATTTGCGGATGCATTGTCAAAATCAATTGTTAAATTTTATCTAATAAATCATATTCATCAAAAATTACTTTAATCATTCTATAAAAATATTTTTGCAATATGTTGCTCATCAAAAACTCTAAATGTAATAAGTCATTTTTGCATTTTACATGATGCATCAATCCAATAACAACTCACACCCATGTATGAGTGTGTTTACAAATGATCAGGATTAATAGAAAGATGACATTTAATTTCTTTAAATAATTTATTTAAAATAATTTTACCATCTTTATATAATTTAAAAATTTATCGTTTTGTTGTAATTCTAGGCATTTTACAGACAGCATGATTTAAAGCATTTCGAACATAATTAGTAAAAGTAATTTTATCACCAAACTTAAAGAAAAATGTGCTATACAAGTAAATTGAGTAAATTCTGCTCTATTTTAGAATCAGAATATTTAAATAAATCTAAACAACTCGTACCTCTACTAGATTAAGCATACCTGCTCATTTGAGTTTGTTGTATGAAGTCCAATTTCAATGGCATGATGTCCTAAATGCTTGTTCATATTGCCATAACTGCCACTAAATTTATAAGATACACCACAAAATTGCATACTGCTCTTGGACCTTCATTTTCAGTCTCAACTAAATGAAAATGATTTTGAAAATATCGAAAGATCGAGACTTAACTTTTCTTCTCTGTGTATCGATAGTTTGTCGCTCTCTTGGGTTGGCACGTTGGACATAGTATTCTCAGATGAGCTTGTCATTTTATGTTAATATTGAAGAATTACAAAATTAAATCAATAAGAGAAATTAAATATGAGAGAATTAAAAAGAAATTGAGAGAATTGAGAATGTAAATAAGTTTGTTGAACAAATGAAGAATAATTCATATTTAGGCATTTTTGGATTATTTTTGTGATACCTAATTACCCTAAAACTAGTCGTTTTATTAATGTTATTAAGGGTAATTTAGTAATTACATATATATATATATATATATATATATATATATATATATATATATATAATAATATATTATATATATTCGGTCAGACATATAACAAGTCTAGTCGGACATTGTATACATATCACATATTAAACAAAGCACATCATGTAGATTATTTTAAACGATAAAAGTAATCACATGCATATCACAGATTAAAACAGTAGAAAAAAACAACTAAACATACTTAGAGGAATAATAATGATTAGCAGATAATATAACTAAGCATGCAATAAAATACAGAAATTAGTGAGAACGACCAGACCTAAATGTAGGCGGTCATAGGTGTGTGCATGTCTAGCCAAACATACTACGTCTAACTGTTTTATTTTTCACGTGTTCTGACAACTCGATATATGTCGGCTGGGTATTATTTTTGAATTATATGTTCGACCGTACACAATCAGATCCTTTAACTTTAGTAACTGGCAATCTGCTCGTTCACTAATAACTGACACGCTCAAAAATAGGTTCTTTACTCCCAAGTATAAGAGTGTAGAAGTAATAAAATAATCTGATAAGTCCGGGGTCGTCGATCCACAGGGAATAGATTTAGTAAAATAAAATAATAATTTGAGTGAAAAATAAAAAGGTTGAATTGTTTGAAGCGACCGGAAATTTTAATTTAAAAATAAAAATGAAGCTGGGGCTAGGGCTAGGGGGTCCACTTTTAATATTTCAAAATTTAGAAATATCACTTTTTATAGCATATAAATTATCATTATTACCCTATTAATTTATTTAAGGAATTAATTATGCAAAAACATATAAAATCAGTGATAAACGAGATGATAACTTTTGTCTATCACAAGTCTAATTAGGTACTCAATTATGCCAAATAAATAAAAACCCGCCATATAGGCGATAACAAAGTTTGTCAATAAGTAATCCATATTTAAATTAAGTATTAACCATTAGATTATAATTTATATATTATATATAAGTGAAATTAATCTATTTTTTCATATTAAAAGCTTCACCCTTTCCCCACAAAAAAAAAAAATTAGCTACTCATATTTTGAATAAAAACACACATAATTTTATTACCGAAAGAAAAAGAAGTTACAAGAAAGATTTTAAAAAAATAAAACACACAAGAGCTAGAAATCAATAAATTTTCAGAGAAAACTATGGAATCCAAACTTAGGAAAATGAGGGGCAGAAAACCTTTATTTATAGAAGTGCTCGCACCAATTGAAATTGCAATTGTAATTTAATTGCAATTACCTCCACCAAACATGCAAGAATGTTTAGTGGAGTCGTGACAAACCACCGAATTGTGGTTATTATTATTATTATTATTATTATTATTATTATTATTTGATTTTGATTTTGATTTGACAAAGACTTTTACATATAACATACTTTGGTTTTTTCTTCAATTTCGGTCTTGAAAACCTCAGAATTAGAAAATTTTATCAACATCAAATTTTTAGATATTTGAATCTTCATTCATTTGGAATTAGAATCACTTCAATCGGATATCAAAGTAAAACGTTATGATCAAAATACGAACATTGCACATGATTGGAATTTCCGAAATTATACACTGTTAGAACGCCCTATTAAATTTCTAGCCTCAAAAATCCAAATGTCAAATCCATTTTTTTAGATATACATCCAAAATATCATTTCAGCTACATAAAAGATAAAAATCACAATAAACATAAATATAATTATTATTTAATAAATGTGCTAAATTAAGGAGATTAACGAAACTACAAGTGTAAAATGATTAATTTTTCATTTAATAAATGTGCACTTTTTATTGTTCATTACACCCCTCAACTAATATATTACTAGTCCCTAGTAATTTAAGCGAAAACTTTTAAAAAAAAGATTCTTATCCAAGTTAATCACTGTTTTTTCCTTTCTAAATAATCAAATAAGTAAATTCTCATGTACTTTTTACCATTCTTCCAAACACACATAAAACAAAGTATCAATCAATTCATTATGCCCACAATATTCACAGGACTAGTTGAAAAAAGATTAATATTTTTATCCTAAAATTATATCAGAATTCACACTTTTTGGCAATGATAATTTATTTATAAATAATTTTTTTTAATAAAAACACATCTTTAATCCATGTAATGAATTTTGGGCCAGTGACTCCCAAACCAGTTGGCTTTAGGGCACTAGGTGTTAAGACACCCCTACGGACTTAATTGCTCGGATCTCAAATGTTAAAAAGAAGAAGTGTCTAATTTCTTTAAGCTTTCTCTTTAACCTATGTAACGAGCTTTGGGCTAGTGACTCCCAAATTAATTGGCCTTATGGAACTAAGTGTTAAAACACCCATACAGACTTAATTACTCGAGTTAAAGAGGCTACGAAATCGAACTTATTCAAACATATTTTTTTTACGCACTCAAACTCTATCGTTTTACGCAAACAATCAATGATTACTGAGGTAAGATGTCCGGGTACTAGGTAAAAGCTTAATTATTATTAATATCATTTTTTTAAGTAACTCAAGCTCTACCATTTTACGCGAATAATCACTGGTTGCTGAGACAAGATGTCCAGTTACTAGGGGTGTGCATTAATCGGTTTTAACCGATTAACCGAACCGTTCCGACCCATTTTTTTATTACGGTTCGGTTAATTTGGTTAAATCGGTTATTGCGGTTAAAATTTTTAACTTTTTCGGTTATTCGGTTCGGTTACGGTTATGAGATTCTTATAACCGAACCGACCGATTAACCGAAATTAAACTCTATATATATATATATATATATATATATATATATATATATATATATATATATATATATATATATATATATTTAGTTCGTGTGAATCCTTTAAGTTTTTTAGAATCGGATATGTGATCGAATTAGTGGTCCAAAAAATTTAATGCGCCAGTGGTTCGAACTGGTTGAAACGTTCCTAAAAATCGATAGAACCGACCTACATCATATATAATTTTACTAATTAAAAATATAAAAAATATTAATTTTTAATTTATTAGATTGGTTAATAACCGAATTAACCATAACCGACCGAAATATAATGGTTAATTGGTTAATGGTTATGTGTCATAAATTGGTTAAATCGGTCATAGTTTTATTTAACCGAAAATTTCGGTTACGGTTAAAAAATCAAGGATTAACCGACCGAACCGACCGATGCACACCCCTACCAGTTACTAAGCAAAATCATGATCAGTTTGTTATTAAATAAAAACACAATTTCCATTGCTTTTAGGTGCTGCCTCCAACAAACTAGAGAACTGAATATTACAAAATTTTCACTACAACCCATGTTCAAATATTACCATTTATGTTGATAATACTTATCAAATGAGCATATAGAGATTAATTATAATCAATATTATGGATAATTCACAAATTTAAATGATTCAAAAGGAAAGAAACAAAAATAACTTGTTATGAATTAAATTGAATTACATCTCACGAGTGAAAACTCCATACATTGCTATCTCCGAATACAATTCCACTTAGTTAGTCAAAAATTTGTTGTTAGTTTGTGTGTAGTTTTTTTTTAAACATAAAAGAAAATAAAAATAAATTTTTTTAATTTTTTTATCCCACAAAATAACAACAAAGCGAAAACAACATAAAAAACTTTTTTTTTTTTTACATAAAACAAAAACAAAAACAAAAAAATGAATTTTTTTAAAAAAAGAAAAACACAACAACAAAATAAAAAAATGAAAATTATCTAGTCAACTATCCTCTTCCCCTAACCAATTTGAGACATTGTCCCCAATATCTGAAAAAGAAGAAGTAGAGTTTAGAAGACATCACCTAGTTAGTGTGGAATTGACAATTGAATCTACGACTATTTAAAAGAAAAATTACAGATTAAGTTTAAAGTCCAATCTATGCTTCTTGCCATGATCATTATCAAACCAGTTTAACTTGGAAAGAATGAGGCTGATTTTTGGTTTATAAGCTATGAGTTAATCAATTAATTCATCAGATTTCCTTGCAGTTAGGATGATATCTTTTACTGATTTCGAAATGAACCCAAGTCTTTTGGCATTCGCAAGGAATACTAAAAAGAAAATTGAAAAATTTATCAACATTAAGTATTCTAATGAGTTTTTGGTGAATATTCAAGTTCGTCCATGATGCCACTGTGAATATTTCTTCCAGTGTGCCCAGCCCACCTGGTAATCAATACAGCATCAGCATGATTAATCATTTTAGTAAGTCTTTCAAACATACTCGAGACAATGCATTCTTCTCCATTTGATTTTCCGATGAGGTTTCCGTTTGCCAAAGGTTTTGTTAGGGTTGGTGCTCGGACTGCCATTCCATATCGTATTTATGTCCAATTCATGAATATAAACAATACTTTTTTCCATAATATTACGTATTTATGGTTGCACCTCTTTTCTTTTATTATATATATTCGATCTAATTCATTAGATTGAACCTAAATCATGTTTATTGACATATATATTAGACAAAGACCCGTTAATATATAATATAGTGTATAATTACAACGTAGGTTGTAATTAACACTGGGAAGTGTCACTACTGGATATATATTATCAAATAAAGTTCCTGGTCAAGATTTACTGACACGAGTCGGTTAGTAAAAATCCGCTGAGACCAGTACATGTCATATATTGTGACTTGTCCGATGGTTTATCCCAATGAACCATGAGTCTCGGAAGACTCGTATAGACATGTAGGTATTTATATCAGATAAACACTGAACGACTCACCGAAGATTCTTAATAGATGGTACACCAATGTCAATAAGAATCTGTAACGACCAGTAGTAATTACTACTACCTATGATGGTACTATTATTTACGGGACAAAAAAACAAAAAATAAATCATGTGGTGATTCAAATACAATTATAAAAAGGCTTTGGGAATGATCGGAAGATTTCTCGAGGTCCCGAGAAGAAAACCGTACTGTATGCCATTTTGAACTATAAATGGTATTTAGGGCATAACGTTTTCATACGAACTCAGAATTTTATGAATTTTATATCATAGGAAAGCTTAGACCAAGACCTACAACTTTCATGTTATACATTTTTCCAAAATAGGACCAGAAATGGGTCAAGAACGCAAGTCAAATTCCGAGTGAATGACAAAATGCACCAATTTCTCCATTTCTCTAGAACTCTCCACACTTTTCTTAGTATCAACTAGGTCCTCCTATATAAGGGCAACTATTCACCTATACCAAAAAGGGGAAAAACGAATTTGGAGGGGAAATGAAGAAGAAACAGTGAAGAAAAATGGAGGGAAAAGAGAGAAGAAGAAGAAGAGAGGAAGAAGAAGAAGAAGACGAAAGAAAGGAAGGAAAGAAGAGAATGAAAGAGTGAAGAAGCTTGACAATAATAGAAGAAAAGAGGAAAGAGGTAAGAAAATCCATCTAATCCATTTTCAAATCTTGAAGTTTTGATGATTTTAATAGAATGATTCACATGAATGTGATGATGGTTTCATGGTTACTTGAGTATATTATGATAGAATAATTGATAGATTTTAAATGTAAGGTTTTGGGTAAAACTGGGTATTATATATAATGAACTAAGATTGATTAGATGATTAATTGATGAAGTATTTGATGAATTAAGGTTGATTTGAAGAGTATTAGATGATGTTTTAGATATGTGTTATTGGTGTAAAGTGATGAATTGAGTATTGGAAGTGATAAGGAGAGTTAGAAATGAATTTGGGACAGATTTCGCATTGTAGAAAGAATTCCATAAATCTGGAATTTAGTCGCGCATCGCGACGCGGGAAGAACCCCGCGTCGCGACGCCAGACAGAAAAATATGGTAGTTTTGTTAGTAATCCGAATTGATTTCAGACAATTCCGATCCCACCCCAGCAAACTATCACTTTTTTTAGATCATTGCAGGAAATGCGATATCCTCCAACGAAGCAATATAATTCTTCCAGTCTCCAAGCACTGTGAGTGGACACTCTTTCTTCTAAACTGATTTATTTATTATTATTTCAGACTTATATTTTTGTGCTTTAGGACGTTAGAAATCTTTGTTTTCAGTTAATATTATATAATTGTGATTTGAGAAAGAATATGATTTTCAGAGATCAATATTTACAGTTTAAGCTTTAAAGTATGACTTTTATGTTTTCGGGGCATGAGGTAAAACCTCACCCCCAGTATGTAACTTCAAACACAGTTGGAATTGACGGATACAGAGAGCATGTGCACATGTGGAGGACTGAGGGGACGCTCTCAGATCCTTGAGCAGGACTAGGGACTACAGGGTTCCGAAATCCTGATTTCAGAACTTGGTGGTTACACTCTCAGTTGAGTTATGGTCCTAGGTGTAGAGCTCTACGTTGCCAGTTGAGTATTGGTCATGGACGTAGGGTACCACCAGTTCTAGAGTACACCCAGTTGAGTGATGGTCCTGGGTGTAGAGTGACGTCCAGTTGAGTGATGGTCCTGGACGTAGAGCAGTTTTCAGATTTCAGTTTTCAGACTTTCAGTACACAGTTTTTCAGATTTTCAGTATAAAGTTTTCAGAGTTTCATAAACCAGATTTTTTAGCAAATAGTTTTCAGAAACCATATTTTCAGAAACAGCTTTCAAAAGAAATAGAGTTTCTATAAAAGATATTTCTAAAAAGTATGATTTTAAAGTTAAAAGACTTTTACTTCAGTTTTCGGTTTTAATCCACTCACTTAGATTGTATAGCAATCTAACCCCCCCACCAATTTTTAGTTGTTTTGTAAGATTTCTAGAGGACGATGCTCGGGAGGATGGATACTGATTTTGTCACAAGGGTTGGAGTCCACCAGTACTTAAGTCACAAAGTGTAAAAGTCCAGTTCAAATTCAAGGAATTTGTATGCATTAGAGTTGTGATAGTCAATATAAGAGTCTATTGAAGTATTGAAACAGAAGTATTTATAGTGTATGTATTTACAAGTAATAAAAGTGTTTTAGAACTGGCTGAGTTAGGATTTATATGTATGACATTACATTAGAGTAGTTTACATTACGGTCAGAAAGTCATAGGCTTATGGGGTTAGCACAGCTATCCCCTGCCGGTAATGTCTCCCGGATCGAGGATGTTACAGAATCTTCTCGGGTTGAGTAGCATATTGATTCTTTGACTTGAAATACCACTGTGGAAATATGATGTATCCTCCATACTTTGATGACAGTCACGTCACGGATCTATTTAGATCAGACCTCCGCCTGTTCGTTAGGCACATATTGATCCTCAAGATATCAAGTGTATATCAAGATAGAATATGTCAGTTCTGTGAAAAGAGCATAGGTATACATTATAGGATTAGCAATCCGTTAAAACCATGGATCCGTGGTACACATTAGAAGTGAGTTCTAAGTGTTATTATAATATTACTTATAGAAACGTCGGCGAGATTATACCTATAGAGATTTGATTTTAATATCTATATCTCTAGAATAATTTGAATACTTGTGACGGAGGGATTATATGTATGCGATGACCTTGACCTGTACAATTCAACGAGTTTATCTGTAGTTGTCATAATTTACGGGTGGGTAAAGTATGGACATGAAATTGGATTTCGTGACGGATATGTCTGAACTTAGAGAGACTCACTAATGAAATATATTCACAGAGCACTAGGGCAACTTTTATGAATAATACTGATTATTTATAAATCGTTTAACGGTTAAACGAAAGATACATGCATATGGGACATTTTGGTTATTTTCTAATTAATGTGTATTTGTATTTAATACTTGATTTTATTAAATACACATTAATTTTCAAATTATGATATTTGACATATATCATTAATTTATGTATTTGGATTATTTAAAGTAAATACAATACATATATTTGGATATTTGTATTTAAATAATTATTTAATTATTTAATTGTTAAATAATTAAAGTAATTAACATATAAAATATCTAAGTAGGAAATGATTAAAGTGTAAATGTTTGACTTTTTCATTTAAAGAAAAGATTATCAAATTGATTTTGTCTTCTTTAATTTGATTAAAATTGGAAAATATCTATTTGTATTTTTCTTCCTAAATTTCGGCCATACCCTAAGTATTTAAGGGTTTCACTTTTTTCATTTGCTTCCTAATTTTAAAGTCTCCAACAAAAACATAAATAAAAGACTTCAGAGAAAAAGAGAAGAGCTATGCAAAATTTGAAGAAAACTTACAAATTTGTAAGTAATTTCAACTTTTCTTTAGAAGAACAAATATTTCTTATGTTATTAGCTGAAACATATGATGTTTACATCTTTTTCTACTCTTTTAGTTTAGTTTTGGGTTGTTTGGAAGCTTGAATGAAATATGTATGCTTGTATGAAATCAAAGTAAGCTTATTAATGGTTAATAAGCACACTTTTGATCATTTGATGATCTCGTTGTCATTCTAGAGTTGTTAGGCCACTTGTTGATGACCTAGAATTGTTCTTGAATTTTTTCAAAGTGGTGAGACTTGTTTGGTGTTGTAGAGATTAGATTAAACTATTAGATTTGGTTAATTTTGGTTAATTTTTTTAATTGGACTAATTTGAGAAATTATGGTTCTAAACCTAAACTAAAATTGATGCTTTTCAAATATGAGTTGTATATTGATGTATATACAAATCATTTGGTATTGATTGGAAATCATCTAAACCTATTTTGAATAAATTTGGACCAAATTGATCAAAATCCAAAGTTGTTGGTGTTCTCGGTAATTTGCAAAAAATTGGAGATTTTATTGTGAGTTGTATTTTGATGTATGTGATATGTATAAATCATTTTGGTAGTGATTTAAAATCACTTAAATTTATATTTGAGAAATTAGGATTAAAATGATTAAAATGTAAACTATTAGAGTCTCATGATAATTAAGAGAAAAAACTAATTTTTGGGATGAAAATCTATTTTTGAGTATTGTGTAATTAGAAAAAATTAGTTTGATTTAATTGTTCAAGAAAAATAATTATCGAAAATTATTTGAGAGTGAAAATACGCGAAAATGGTAAAAACAGCGTTATCGAGTATGGTTTCCCAAACATTAAGTCGGTCATTGTTCAGGCAGCCAACGAACTGTCCAAGTACTATTAGAGCTTACTGGACTGCCCTCATATGCATGTTTGACGCTATTTTGTGGAAAAATATTTTTGTAAAAATTTTACGGTATTTTTATATTATTTATGTTGTTATTTGACATCGAATAAATATATTTAAGTGAAATATGAATGAATTATAAATATTGGAATTGAATAATTTATTCGTAAGTTTAAAAATTTTAAACTACTATGTCGCCTGAACTGTGCGTCTTCTACTGCGCTAGAAAAACCCATACAGGTTTTGGAATGTTCCCCAAAACTTGATTGTTACCTTCTTGTACTATCTTTGAAGCATCTTTCTTTCCGCCATAAATCTACCTAATTCTTTTGCCGCCTCAACAAATTCTAGTTTAATTCCAAAGCTAGTTCCACAAAACACACAGATATTAGTGACTCTTCTTGTTGAAGTTATCTACATTTTTGTTCTATCTCTTATTTGGATGTGTTGAAGAGAGAAATGACAGGCTGTATTTATGGGTTCTAAAAAAGGGTGAGTAACAAAAGCACTAGTATCTACAAAATAATAATTGTTAGATGAACAGTAAAATAGATCGTAAGAGTAAATTTGTTTAGATATTGTCGACAAAATAAATAAAGGAAATCAAAAAAGTAAGTTAAAGTAAATCAAAACAGTAATTTAAAGTAAAACAAATCAAAATAATAAATTGAAACAATATGTAATGGTAATTGTGATTGTGGCTCACATCTAGAGATGTTAAAATCCAGATCCGGACTTGGGTCTAGATGGATCCGGGTATAGACAGACCCGTGTCTAGATCCGCATAGGTTTCTGACGTACCGGTTCTGGACTCGGACCCGGGAAAACTCATCTGGATCCAGACCCGGGATCCGCATCTTCCTCCACTAAGTTAATATCATTGTGTAAACATTATGTAACATCCCGCCTAAGCCAGGATGTTACCAGCAGGAGACAGGCTAATCCTGCCTCCATAACCCTCTGATTCTAACGAAATTTTGGCATGATATATGCAGAACATCATGCAACCTGTCTTATAGCCAGCACCCTGAGACAACCTGATTATACAAACTCAAAATATCTGAAACCATCATCATGGCCTCCAGCCAGAACTTAATAAATGAAATGCAAATCACTTGGCCTCCGGCTATAACTCAATATAATACTATACTATTTCATAATCTTTACATAAGCAATACAAGTACAAATACAAATGCAAAGGGGGTCGTGAGGACTGATAACTTGAACTAGGAATCAATGAATCTCTTGATTGCAATTGGGTCGATCCACTATTTTCAAAGCCTTCACATATGATTTGCTGGATCAGTATGAGTGCTATTGACCTGGAAAACTAACAAAAACTGTTGTGGTGCGAGTCATAAGACTCAGTAAGTAACCATACATACATTCTAATAATAAAAACTTCCAATATTATTTAAAACCTAACGTATATCATTGCTTTAATCACATTTGGAAAAGAAAATACTCAGATTGGTAAGTTAATTATCTTTCTTTACTCATAACTCGAATACTAAAATTTTATCGTGAAATCTTACTAATGTCTGATCTCTACCTCATGTTTTTATTTACTTAAGCCAATTCCATTTTATTTATTATCTTTATTTTGCCCTTGTTTACTTATCTTAGTTCTGAAATTTTCTAATTTCCTTAACTCTTACCTTAACTTACCATATATTTATTCTTACCACTGCCTAGTCTATCATCTTTTATTCAAGTTCTAAAAACAACACTTACTAAGTCTTATCTTAATCATTAATCTAACGTGTATAATTCAAAATTAATCATTCCATTCTATAACATAACTCTTAGTTGACTTATCAACCTTACAAGCTATAAATACATACATATGCTTTTACCTTCTTTGAAATCTTTCTTTGTAATAACCTTTTATTTACCTGTTACCTATGAACTTCGCACATATCGTACATACGCATTCCGTCATACATGCAAAGCCTTATATATGCTTCATATACTACTTACCTTGTGTCTGAACTCATGCATCATAATCATATAATACATATATAACAAAATCAAAATTCATTATGTAACATAATTCTCTTATTCATTTACATATGCTATAAATAATATATTCTCATGCAATAACTTGAACATTTATCTCAAACTAGAAAACTTTTTCCATCTATGCTTGTCACAATCTGAATCTCAAACTAGAATTAAATACTGAAATCGAGAAGTCATTTCTGTACACTGAATTCCAAATTGAAATTGGAAAACGATTCTAAAAACCAAATCTCTGTAAACTTACTTGAAAACAGGTGTTCTATAAATCTTGTTTGAAAACTGATTTTAAAACTAGGTTTGAAAGTTTACATGGAGAATGTATCTGAAATATGTAATCTCATTCTCAAAACTGTATTCTCTTGTAAAAAAATCGTTTCTTTCTAAAAGTTATGTTCATAACAACTCTCTTTTCTGAAAAACTGATCTGGAAAACTATTTTCTAGAAATTTGATATCTGTAAACTAATATGTCTCTGAAAACTTGACGTATGAGGGCGTTACATATCGCCGTCCCCCCTACGCCCAATTGGAGCCAGAAGTGAAAATCCATAACTTTGAGGCGTTACGTATCACTGTCCCCCAAAGCATGCCACTATTATCCCTGAAGCTAGTGGTCTTGGGGTGTTACGTATCGTCGTCCCCCAAGCCACTGAACTAGAACTGGGGGTGCAGATCTTTGCTACCCTCTAAGCTCTGAAACCAGGATTTCAAGACATCTGTCATCCCTAGTCATAAACTAGGATCTAGGAGGCGTTACGTATTGTCGTCCCCCCAGTCCTCTATATGTGCATATGTTCTCTGTCCGTCAATTCCATAGTTGTACAAGTTACATACTAAGGTGGGTTTTTACCCCATGCCTCGAAAATACAAAAATACTGTTGATAAACTTTTAAAGCTTTTAAATCAAATCAAGTCTTGAAATATATTTATAATCTGAAACAAATAATTATAAGATCAACTTGTGAAAAGGAAAATTAAATCTCCACTCACATACATACTTTCTCATGCTCAAATCTGGTGCTCAACATCTCATTTACATATATTCATATACACATATACTCTATGCTTACTTAAACATGCATCAAAATACTTGTATACAATATTCATACATATAATATACATGCTTACTTATTTCTCCATGCAACTTACATACTTTTTGTACTTCAATACACACAGCTTCTTATTTATACATATATACTCTATTTCACATGCTTACTGTAACGACCAGTAATTTCTACTACTACCTACGAAAATATTATTACGTACGGGATAAAGGAACGTAAAATAAATCATGATGGGACTCAAATACAGTTATGAAAAGACTTTGGGAATGATCGATAAATTTCTTGAAGTCCCAAGAAGAAACTGTACCGTATGCCATTTTGTACTATATATAGTATTTTGGGCATAACATTTTCATACGAACTTGAAATTTTATGAATTTTATATCGTCGAAAAGCTGAGACTGAGTCCTACAACTTTCGCGTTATATATGTTTCCAACATCAGACCAGAACCGGGTCAAAAATGCAAGTCAAATTCTGGATCAATAGTAAAATCGGACCCAAGTGATAAATCTCCAAAGTTCTTCATTTTTCTAGACACTTCCACATCATTCCTTTTATCAATTGAGTCCTACTATATAAGGGACCACTATTAATTAATACAACAGAAAAATGAGAAGAAAAATAAGAAGAAAAACATGAGAAGCCGTGAGAGAAAAGAGAGGGAAAAGAGAAGAAGGAGAAGAGGAAGAAAAAGAGAAGGAAGAAGAAGAAATGAAAGAAAGGAAGAAGAAGAAAGGAAGAAAAAAGCTTGAAGGTTAATGAAAGGTGAATAAAATTAAGAGAAAAGATGTAAGAATCCATGACCCATTTTTTGAAGTTTTAAGATTTTGAGAAATTAATAACCATATTGTGATCATGACTTGGTTTTATGTTGATAGCATGCTTGTTAGGAATTAAAAACATGAATAGTTAAAGAATGTGGAATTGATGAGTTTTGGGTAAAACTTGGTAGAATGTTTATAATAGATTAAGAATGAATTTGATGATAAATTGATGGTTTAGATGATGAAAAATTAATGTAAGTTAATGTTTTGAATATTGGTCTTTAGATTGGAAGTATTGAAAATGAGTAGAAATAGAATAAATTGAGTTTGGAGAAGAAAATAGAAACCTGAAAATCGCAGTAGCGTCGCGACGCTGGGGGGTTTCGTATCACGACTCGGGAGGAAAAAGAAGACAGAATTCTGGGCACCGCGCGTCGTGACGCGCAATCCTTCCTGCGTTGCGACGCGA
>SKCR01016031.1:0-20414 GCA_019454045.1 Zanthoxylum bungeanum
GACCGAGAAGAAAGTTACCCTTTTATCCCTGCCGTGCTGTTTCAAATTCTATAGTGCCTAAAAACACCATCAACAAGCTTCAATAACACTAATAAAACAGTTAGTTTTATGAATAATTTTAGCATAAAAAATTAATGCAAAATTTTATAAATATCCCCTCATATTTCATTTTTTTTAACCCACCAATATTTTCTATCATCCTTTTAATTCTCTCAAATATTATTCAATTTTCTTAATTTTGAATTCTTCAATATTTAGAAAAATTAGAAACCTCATATGACAACACAAATATTCCAACCCAAGAGAACCAAAGTTTGGGTACCAATACCACTACCACGTGACAAATGGAAGTTAAGTCTCGATCTTCTAATGTTTTTAAAATTCATTTTCATTTAGTCGAATTTGAAAGTGGTGATTAAAGAGAAATATGCAACTACTATGGTGATCTAACAAACTAACCGATGACTATGGCGATATGATCAAACACTTGGATAGATATCATGCCGCTCAAATCAGGCTTGATCAAACACAAACTCAAATGGGGAGGTACGCTTTATCTAGCTCTATTAGAGGTACAAGTTTTTTTGATTTATTTAAACATTCCGATGCAAAAAAATAGAAGAATTTGCTATATTTATTTGCATGGCACATCTTTCATTGAATTTTAGTGAAAAATACTTTTATAATTATTGTCGAAATGCTTTAAGTCTGTTGCATATAAAATGCCTAAAAACTTTACAAAATGACATATCTTGAAATTGTTTAAAGATTGAAAAATTATCTTAAATGAATTATTCAAAGATATTAAAGATCGTGTTTCGACTTGTTATGATATTTGGAGTGATCATTGGAGCACACACTTGTACATGGGTGTCAAATATTATTAGATTGATGCATTATGAAGCATGCAAAAATGACTATTTGCATTTAGAGTTTTTGATGAGCAACATACTATGTATAATAAATATAAAATAATTAGAATAAATTTTGAAGAATATAGTTTATTAGGCAAAATTTTAACAATTGGTTTTTTTATAATACTTTAGCAAATACTTCATCAATTAAGTTTTTAAAAGAAATATGTCATATGTTCGTTGTGTTGGGGTCAGGCGCAGCGGAAGGCGTGGTTCGGGCGAAATCGTAGTTTAAATTTTTTTAAACTTACCGAATAAATTGTTCAATATCCTATATGAATAATTCATTCATATTTCACCTAAACATATTATATCAATATCAAATAAAGACATAATTAATTTAAAAATATTGCAGAACTTTTACTAAAATATTTTTTCCGCAAAATAGTATAAAATGCGTTTTTGACCGAACCGACCAACCAATACACAAGGGGGCTGACCTGCACTTGGGCAGTTCATGGGCTGCTCGAATCGTGACCAATTCACTGTTGGGACAACCGTTATCCTTTAAGCCTGAACCTCACCCGATAACACCATTTTTCACCTTTTTCACATAGTTTCACATGAAATGATTTTCGGCAATTATTCGAATGCCCAATACACATCCAATATATTTAAATAATATTTTTTTATCACCGAATTTTCAGATCTGATCCTGATGCAAAAAATATCATTTTTCATAATTTAACAGTGTGTTTGGTTGAGGGGTTTTGGAAGGGAAATGAGAGGTTATTTTAAATTATGTTTGTTTGGTTCAATTTTTTCAAGGGAAGGGGAGGGGATGGGAGGGGAGGGGAGCAAAATCTCTCATAAACCAATTTTAGCTCCCCTCCAAAAGTAGGGGGTTTTGGAAGGGAGAGAAAGTGAGCAATTAAAATTTTAAATACATTAACTAAATTATCTCTACTTATACATTAAAATCCAAAATTGTCCTAATTACAAATCTCTCTTGTATTTGCTTCACTATTCAAACCTAGCTACTGACTTGATGCTTGTTTTAATTTTATTTTTAATAATACATATTATGTAGAGCTTTTAATTTTAATTTTATTCTTAGTTTAATTCAAAGATAATATAAGCATATATTGTTTTAATTTTATTTATAAAAGACTACAAAAATAAAATAGTAAATTAGTTTCAAAATCTCTCCACTCCCTTCTTGAACCAAACATATATCTAATTAAAAACTCTCTCCTCCCTTCCCCTCCTTTGTACCAAACATATATTTAATTAAAATTTCTTCTCTTCCATCCCCTCATCTCCTCTCCATTCTATTAAAATCACCCCCTCCCCTTCGTTGAACCAAACAGATCCTAAATCTAATTTTCTCAACATTAATCATATTAATATTTACATCAATCAAAGCCACCACAAATGAAGAACTCAAAAACAATTCTAGATATTATTAGAGTGGTCATAACCCTCTAAAATAGCAACAAGTCATCATATGATCAAATTAAACTAATATTACTTCACACATACATACAGCCTCCAAAACCATCAACTAAAACAAAAGCCCCCAAATTTTAGAATGAAAAATAATCTCTACATATTTGGAACATGCTAGACCAATAAAATAACTTTTATAGGTTGAAGAATGTTAAAGATTGCCTTTAATCTCCAAACTTTCTTCGAGTTTTTGCTCTTTCTTTGATTCTTTTCTCTCTACTCTCTTGGTGTTTTCCTAAGGTTGAAGATGGCTAGGTTTTCATTTACAAAGCAAATGAAAAAATATTTCCCTTAGATATCCATATTTGCGTGAACTTGGGGATAATTTTTTCCAAAGAAAAATTCATTTAATCAAATTAAATATAAAGCTTTAATATTGACAAATCCAATTTGAAAACCTCAAGCTTAAAATATCATGCCACTAGTTACCAAAAAATAATAAAAATGTGTAATAACAATTAGTACAAATGAATATTATTTAATCTAATTAAACATAAAGTTAAAGTAGACAAAATTAAATTGAATACTTCAACCTTAAGATTTAAACATATTACATAACAATTATGAAATATAGATATTATTTAATTATCTAAATATTTCATATTTAATTATCTAAATAATTAATTAATATAATTATTAATATACATGTATTTTTATTTACACTAAATAACAAAATACATATACTAATGACATGTGTCAAGATATCATTGGACATATATTGATATGGATCTAATCAAATACACATTAATTATTAACTGACAAATGCCCCATATGCATGTATTTTTCGTTTAACCGTTAAACGATTCAAATTAACTCATTTAATCTGATAAAGTATTATGAATAATCTGCATTATTCATAACATGTTGTCCAAGTGCTCAACGAATACACTTCATATTGTGAGACTTTTTAAATTTAATTTTATCTGTCACATAATCAAATTTCATGTCCATAATTCACCCGCTCGTAAATTATGACGACCACAAATAATCTCGCTAAACTATCAAGTCGAGGTCATTGCATACATATAATCCATATGTCACAGATTATCAATACTATACCGATGATATAGATAAAAACTTCAAATCCCTAAGGTATAATATAGTCGACTTATAAATTTACAATCTTTAAATAACATTTAGAATTCGCTTCTGAAATATACCTCATCCATTGATTTACTAGATCGCAAATAAGTACAGGATACCTATGCCTTGTACACATGACTGAATGATTCTATCTAATACTCACAAGATATCATAAGCATGTATCCATACCTAAAGAACAAGCGGAGGTCTGATATAAATAGACCGGTGACGTGACTGTCATCAAAGTGTGGAAGACGTCTCTTATATCCACAGTGGTATCTCAAGTCGAAAGATCATTATGCTACTCAACTCGAGAAGATTCCTATTGATGTTGGTGTATCATATATTAGGAAATCTTCAGTGAGTCGTTTAGTGTTTATCAAATAAACACATACACGTTTATACGAGTCTCCCGGGACTCATGGTTTATTGGGATAAACTATTGGACCAAGTCGCGATATACGACATGTATTGGTCTCAACGAATTTTACTAACTGACTCGTGTTAGTAAATCTTGACCATGAATTTTATTTGAGAATATACAACTTATAGTAACACTTCTCAATGTTAATTACAAACTACGTTATAACTGCGTACTACGTTGTAAATCCTGAAGTCTCTGTCTAATATATACATATCACTAAATCAGATTTAGTTTCAATCTAATTGTTATTAGATCAAATACGTATATAAAAACAAGAGATGTTATCATATATAAGTAATATTATGGAAAAATGTATTGTTCGTATTCATTAAAAATCAGACATAAATACGATCCAGATTGGCGCTCCGATCACTGTTGGGACAACCGTTATCCTTTAAGCCTGAACCTCACCCGATAACACCACTTTCACATAGTTTCACATGACATGATTTTCGGCAATTATTCCAATGCCCAATACACATCCAATATATTTAAATAATATTTTTTTATCACCGAATTTTCAGATCTGATCCTAATGCAAAAAATATCATTTTTCATAATTTAACAGTGTGTTTGGTTGAGGGGTTTTGGAAGGGAAATGAGAGGTTATTTTAAATTATGTTTGTTTGGTTCAATTTTTTCAAGGGAAGGGGAGGGGATGGGAGGGGAGGGGAGCAAAATCTCTCATAAGCCAATTTTAGCTCACCTCCAAAAGTAGGGGGTTTTGTAGGGGAGAGAAAGTGAGCAATTAAAATTTTAAATACATTAACTAAATTATCTCTACTTATACATTAAAATCCAAAATTGTCCTAATTACAAATCCATCTTGTATTTGCTTCACCATTCAAACCTAGCTACTGACTTGATGCTTGTTTTAATTTTATTTTTAATAATACATATTATGTAGAGCTTTTAATTTTAATTTTATTCTTAGTTTAATTCAAAGATAATATAAGCATATATTGTTTTAATTTTATTTATAAAAGACTACAAAAATAAAATAGTAAATTAGTTTCAAAATCTCTCCACTCCCTTCTTGAACCAAACATATATCTAATTAAAAACTCTCTCCTCCCTTCCCCTCCTTTGTACCAAACATATATTTAATTAAAATTTCTTCTCTTCCATCCCCTCCCCTCCTCTCCTCTCCATTCTATTAAAATCCCCCCCTCCCCTTCGTTGAACCAAACAGATCCTAAATCTAATTTTCTCAATATTAATCATATTAATATTTACATCAATCAAAGCCACCACAAATGAAGAACTCAAAACAATTCTAGATATTATTAGAGTGGTCATAACCCTCTAAAATAGCAACAAGTCATCATATGATCAAATTAAACTAATATTACTTCACACATACATACAGCCTCCAAAACCATCAACTAAAACAAAAGCCCCCAAATTTTAGAATGAAAAATAATCTCTACAATATTTGGAACATGCTAGACCAATAAAATAACTTTTATAGGTTGAAGAATGTTAAAGATTGCCTTTAATTTCCAAACTTTCTTCGAGTTTTTGCTCTTTCTTTGATTCTTTTCTCTCTACTCTCTTGGTGTTTTCCTAAGGTTGAAGATGGCTAGGTTTTCATTTACAAAGCAAATGAAAAAATATTTCCCTTAAATATCCATATTTGCGTGAACTTGGGGATAATTTTTTCCAAAGAAAAATTCATTTAATCAAATTAAATATAAAGCTTTAATATTGACAAATCCAATTTGAAAACCTCAAGCTTAAAATATCATGCCACTAGTTACCAAAAAATAATAAAAATGTGTAATAACAATTAGTACAAATGAATATTATTTAATCTAATTAAACATAAAGTTAAAGTAGACAAAATCAAATTGAATACTTCAACCTTAAGATTTAAACATATTACATAACAATTATGAAATATAGATATTATTTAATTATCTAAATATTTCATATTTAATTATCTAAATAATTAATTAATATAATTATTAATATACATGTATTTTTATTTACACTAAATAACAAAATACATATACTAATGACATGTGTCAAGATATCATTGGACATATATTGATATGGATCTAATCAAATACACATTAATTATTAACTGACAAATGCCCCATATGCATGTATTTTTCGTTTAACCGTTAAACGATTCAAATTAACTCATTTAATTTGATAAAGTATTATGAATAATCTGCATTATTCATAACATGTTGTCCAAGTGCTCAACGAATACACTTCATATTGTGAGACTCTTTAAATTTAATTTTATCTGTCACATAATCAAATTTCATGTACATAATTCACCCGCTCATAAATTATGACGACCACAAATAATCTCGCTAAACTATCAAGTCGAGGTCATTGCATACATATAATCCATATGTCACAGATTATCAATATTATACCGATGATATAGATAAAAACTTCAAATCCCTAAGGTATAATATAGTCGACTTATAAATTTACGATCTTTAAATAACATTTAGAATTCGCTTCTGAAATATACCACATCCATTGATTTACTAGATCGCAAATCAGTACATGATACTTATGCCTTGTACACATGACTGAATGATTCTATCTAATACTCACAAGATATCATAAGCATGTATCCATACCTAAAGAACAAGCGGAGGTCTGATATAAATAGACCGGTGACGTGACTTTCATCAAAGTGTGGAAGATGTCTCTTATATCCACAGTGGTATCTCAAGTCGAAAGACCATTATGCTACTCAACTCGAGAAGATTCCTATTGATGTTGGTGTATCATATATTAGGAAATCTTCAGTGAGTCGTTTAGTGTTTATCAAATAAAACATACACGTTTATACGAGTCTCCCGGGACTCATGGTTTATTGGGATAAACTATTGGACCAAGTCGCGATATACGACATGTATTGGTCTCAACGAATTTTACTAACTGACTCGTGTTAGTAAATCTTGACCATGAATTTTATTTGAGAATATACAACTTATAGTAACACTTCCCAATGTTAATACAAACTACGTTATAACTGCGCACTACGTTGTAAATCCTGAAGTCTCTGTCTAATATATACATATCACTAAATCAGATTTAGTTTCAATCTAATTGTTATTAGATCGAATACGTATAAAAACAAGAGATGTTACCATATATAAGTAATATTATGGAAAAATGTATTGTTCGTATTCATTAAAAATCAGACATAAATACGATCCAGATTGGCGTTCCGATCACCAACCCTATTTGACTAATCAATCTGTCTTTTGACCGCTTTGATATAACTTGAGCACCCATTGGACGAGTTATACTATCAAAATTACTTATCCCGCCTTGTGCCTTGGACAACATAGTTAAAAAACCAAATTTCTTTTTCATAAATATAGATGAGTTTCTTAAAACGGTATAACATCTTAAACTAGCAGTAGTTTTTTTTTTTTTTTAATAATTATTACATGAAAATAATAGTTCTTTTAATAACAACTAACAAGTCCCAAGTACTGATGTAGCAATTATTTATTGGATGATCGATTTCATAACTTGTAAAATTACTTACTAATCATATTTTGGCTCGAACTTTGTCTATGAGCTCTCTTCTAAGAATTTTCCCAGAAACCGACTTTGGAACACTGTTTATGAATGACACCCTTCTCAATCTTTTATAAGGCGCAACCTGCAACATAGAGTAAACAAAGAAGAGTATTTTGTTATGGATGTAACAAACAAGAATAATTTAAGTATGAGGTGTAGATCATTTTTGTACGAAGCAGAACAATAAAATGGACAACAACATATGTATCATGTATGTTAGATCATCAAAAACCTTTCATAGTGATCTGGAAATGTCGTATTTTCCATTCTCTGTCGTTGTATAAAGCTATGCTGTCAAAGGTTGTAGGCGAGGTGAGGTGTTTTGATAGTTCAACCCGCCTAAGTGTGCCTAAACGATGTCCAAGAGCCGCCTTTGACCAGTCGAAAGACTGGATAACTAGTCAAATATGTATAATTTTATCTAATTTATAAAGAATCATAACTGTTTGGAAAACCCGCCAGAGCGGCGCCTTTAACAACATAGGACTATAGATGGTAAGTTGTTGCTAATACAAAGAGAGCAGTGTTCGAAAACGCGCCGCGTACCTAGGCGGCGCGTTTTCCCTAATCGGCCCTTAGCCGCCACGATTACCACCAAATCGGTGGTGGTAATCGCGCAGTCGGTTGGTCGGCGTGAAATCGACGCCTAGGCGCCGATTTCGCCACCAATAGGCCGCGTAGGCGCCGATACACCGGCCACTAATCGACCGTGTATCGGTGCTGTATTTTTTTTTATTTTTTTGACCAAAACGTCGTCGTTTTGGTCTTATTCAAACGGCTAAAACGACGCCGTTTTGGCCGTTTAAATAAATAGCCAAAACGACGTCGTTTGGCGTGTGTATATTTAAAAAAAAAAAAAAAATTCTCCAGTCCACTGCCTCTCTCTTCTGCGTGCGTTTCTTCTTTCCTCCAGTCTTCTCTCTGCAACGCGATTTCATTTCATTTCTTTTCAAGGTATTTTACTATTTTTTTTTTTTTCAATAGAAATAACCAGTGTTCTTCTGTAGTTCTCTGCAACTGCGATTTAGGTTTGGTATGTAGTTATTATTATTCTTGAATTAATTATAAGTTTTATATATGTGTTGATACTTGATATGCATTTGCATAGTAGGGCATCATAGGTTAAGTAAAGACTAATAACAAGCAATAATATAAGTAACCCCTAATATAATTTGTCATAAGTATAACAAATTTTGTATTTTATTTTCCCTATGTTATTAATTTGACCTAAAATCTTATTTTAATTTTCATTTTGATTTATTTTTTGTTAATAATTAAAAATTAATTGCATAGTAATATTAGTAGTTAGACTAGTTACTTTAAAGTATTAATTAATTGTTAATTGTATTTGTGCATATTAATTGGACCTCTTTTTTATTCTTTTTTTTTGAAACCATTGTTGAAGTTTCTGTTGTTGGCTTGTTGCAGTTGGTTATTGTTTTTCTGCCATTGTTGTAATGCTTATTCAAATGATGTTGGATGGAAGTATGAGGCTGTAGTGGATCCGAATAACTTGGATAAAGTGAAATGCAAGTTGTGTTCAAAAAAATTTTCCGGTAGAGTTTACCAAATGAAAGAACATATTGGACATATATCGGGGAATGTTACAAAATGTCCAAAGTCTAGTAAAGAAGATCAAGAGAAGTGTAGACAAGCCATTTTAGAGGCAAGGAATAAGAAGAAAAAAAAACATGTTAGTGAGATAAGGCAAGGAGTTAATATTGGGGGCGAAGGCGATGATGAAGAAGCTGAAATTCGTGAAATAGAAGCAGGGTTAGATTCAAGACCCCTAGGCATCGCGGCCCTTTGGATAGGTGGACAGTGGTAACTCCTCCTAATTCTTCAGCTAGTGATGGTAAAACAATGCGGCAACAAAATATTAATGAAGCGCTTTTTAAAGAAAAGACGCATAATGTCAAGCGAATTGTTGCTAAGTGGGTGTATGAATCCGGTATTCCTTTCAATGCTATTGACATTGACAGTTGGATAGCGATGATGGAAGCAGTTGGTCAATTTGGACCGGGTTTAGAGGTCCTAGGCAATATGAGTTGAGGAAGCCATTGTTGAAAGAGGAAGTTGCAAGTGTTAAAGATTTCCTGAAACAACATGAGAATGAGTGGATGGAGAACGGGTGTTCTATCATGACAGATGCTTGGAGTGATAGGAAAGGAGAAGCATAATGAATTTTGTGTGTAATTGCACAATAGGCACCACTTTCCTTTCTTCCAATGAAAGTTCTGATGTGGCGCATATTGCGGAGCACATTTATGAGTATGTGATGACAGACATTGAACAAGTGGGGGCGAAAAATGTGGTTCAAGTTGTAACAGACAATGCCACGAACAATATGGCCGCGGAAAAGGTTGTTGAAGGCGAAGATGCCAAATATTTTTTGGAGTTCATGTGCTACTCACACCATAAACCTCATGCTTGAAAGTATTGGGAAATTACCGAGGTATAAGAAAACAATTAAAAGTGCCAAGGCTTTCACCATTTTCGTGTATGCCCATCACAAGACTTTGTCCATGATGAGATCGTTTACAAAACAGAGGGACATAGTCAGACCAGGAGTAACTAGGTTTGCTTCAGCTTTCTTATCCTTACAAAATTTGATTGAGAAAAAGAAAGTTTGCGAACCATTTTGCTAACGCGGAATGGGATGAGTGCATATGGTCGAAGCAAGCTAAAGGGAAAGTTGTATTTGCCACGGTGATGAGTATCTCTTTTTGGAATGGGGTGACCCAATGTTTGAAGTGTTTTGCACCTTTGGTGAGAGTGCTTAGATTATTGGGGGGATAGAAAGCCATCCATGTGGTTTGTTTATGGAGAGCTAAAGATTGCAAAAGAATAGATCAAGGATGCATTGAACAATATTGAGAGTAATTATCGGCCAATCTTGGAGATTATCGATTAAAAAATTGAAAGGCGGTTTGATACTCCATTACATTGTGTTGCTTATCTTTTAAATCCTTACTACTACTATAAGGATTCAAGTATCGAGTACGATGTGAAAGTAATGGATGCAGTATTTACGGTTGTGGAGGCTTTCTTCCCCAATGATATTGACATGCAGAGTAAGGTGATAAATGAGGAGTTGGCTTCGTACAAGGTAAAAGAAGAAGCTTTTGGTAAATAATTGGGGGTAAAAACATGTCGGGTATCGATTGATGTTTTTAATCCAGGTAAAAACAAAGTATTCATTTGAATTATTTTGCAAAATATATAAAAAAATCTTATATTTCATTCAAACTATTTATGTTCATTTGTAGTTTCATGGTGGCGTACATATGGACATCATACAACGAACTTGGTAAAAATGGCAAAAATGATATTGTCATTAACCACTAGTTCATCCGGGTGTGAACGAAATTGGAGCACTTTTGAGGGGGTAAATATTTAACATTAGCTAAATTTTGATTATTTTATTTTGTAATTATTAATATTAATTGATTTATTTAAATTATTTATGTAGATTCACACGAAGAAAAGGAATAGACTAGATGTGAATCGAGTAAACAATCTTGTCTATGTTTCCTTTAATGCCAAGTTGAAGAACAAGCGCAAAATGGAGAATGATTTGAAAGTTAATGTATTAGAAGCCAAAGATGCTACTAATGCACAAGGATGGACCGTTGAGGGTGGTGACTCTGGTGATGATGAAGAAGTAGAGCCCGGTTCAGGGCTTACTTGGAGGATGGTTGGAGAAGCATCTGGGGCCGATGACATATTACAACCTCGAAAAAGTGCCAGAAATGTTGAATACAGAGAACTTGATGAAGAACTTCAAGATGATGAGTTCGAATTAGATGAAGAATTAGATATTTAGTGTAGTTCAACTTTGTTATAGGATGATGAACATGAACTTAATTAAATGATATTTTATATCATTATGTGGTTGATTGAGTTTGATTAATGGTTTTATGTTTATTACATTTTGTTTGAATTTATATGATTTGGATTATTTATGAATTATGATGTTGGAAAATATTATATTTTAACTGTCTGCCGACTAATTGTCTAGGCCCCGCCTAGGCGCCCTAGGCGCCAGGTGGCCGCCCGACTAGCGCCTAGCGCGTTTTAGAACACTTAAGAGAGAGAGAGTGCGAGAATAACAGAATGACCTATGATTCAAAAGCCAGAAGTCAGTTGACTCAACCACTAAAGGCTAGGAGCATAGTAATTACCTGTTTAGCAATAAACTTCTGAACATTTACTTCAGTCAGTGAGCTGTTGGGTGAGCGAACAACATATGCTATTGGGACCTCACCAGCTTCAGCATCGGGAAATCTACATCGGTAGGAACAACTCAAGATATCAGTTGCATTTACGAGATAAGTGTTAACTTGAGAAATGGTTGTACCACTTACGGAATAACAACAGCATCTAATATCTCTGGGTGAGAAACAAGCAGGCCCTCAAGCTCTGCCGGTGCAATCTAGTATAAAGCAATGAAGCAAACGAGATGATGTTTCAATAGAATTATCAACAGTACAATTTACAAATCACGGTTACCATTTCTAAGCACAACTGAATAGGTTATAGATAATTTGTAACCCAACTACAATGGCATTAAAATTCAAGTTAGTGAAAAAAGCATCAATAAATCCATCTACTTTGCTCAACTAAAATTTTACATATCTAAAGAAAAAAGAGAAGACAGTAGAAGTCTAGAAGATAATTTGTGTCGGTACGTTGAATATAGCATTGTGACTGTTGTACGGTGATTTCAAGTTACCGGCCAGAAAATTTACGGGCATATATACCCATTTCCAAATTACCACATTGACGAACAAAGTTTTAAACGGTCTTAATCACGTTTGGTGAAGTAGAAAATTTACATTTAGGTAAAATAACCAAGCACACTAGCCAAATTGATGTTGCAGCAAGCAATTCAGGCCCTCAGGGAGGAAACCACACAGAGCTAAGAAGAAGAAAGAAACAGTATCAACAAAAGACTGCAAATATTTTGCTGGAAACGAGTTTGTAATATTTGTTTCCTCAAACAAAAAGGTAGTGTGGCCAATTTCTAGGTTTCAACTAATATACTGTCCTGAAAACTCAATTTAAAATAGGCCTCAGCCTTAAACTAGTAGGAGTTGGCTACAAAATTTATTTTCACTTGCCAACGACTCAAATGTCACAAGTGCCAGAAAAATTCCCTTGCATTAAACTTACATTACCAATTAAAAAGCTACCTGAAAACCTTTGTACTTTATGAGCTCTTTAATTCGGTCAACGATGTACAGCTGGCCATCCCCATCAATATATCCAAGATCTCCCGTATGTACCCAACCCTTTTTATCTATTGTCAGCTCTGTGGCTTGTTTATTGTTGAAATAACCTGAAATAAGTTTCAAAATGATAGTCTCACAACTATTTTGAGAAAAGAAAGGCAATCTTATTATTGTATCAGTTTAATTAAATGAGTAATTAGCACATTTCTCACAAAAACAATAACATTATGAACGACCAAGACCTTGGCCTACAGATCTACAATGACAAAGGTTATCTTTTGGGAACCTTATTGGCCTGCATATGGTCGACAAAAGCCTGCCTGAGGATTCAGAAATAACCTGGAGCTGCTCGAGAATGTCTTGAGCAAATCATGAAGATTTCAAAGAGAGAGAACATGACTGAATCCATAAAAGCTACAAGAAAAATTAGCCAGATTTTGGGAGGAAGACAGTAACCTTTGGCATGATTTGCAGGAGGGGTTACATATCTTGGATTTACTTGGGAATCAGACATTCTCCCAAATATTTACACTATACTCACATCACTGTGACTTTTGTTTTTGTGTGTATGTGTGTTTCTTAGGAGCCTATAACTCATAGATAGCGGAATCCGCTAACTTTAAAAAGTTTCCCTTTAACACTGGATTTTGGCTGTTCATTGGGATGGTGACAGAAGTGCAACATTACTATTTTCCGAATCTCAACATAGACACTACCATGAATTATAATTTCTACCATTACATTTCAATTTCTTCTTTCCCTAAGAACCATGGATGTGAATAACTGCTAACTGCAGCATTATCCAATTAAAAAGAAACTAAAATCACATGACAAAGGAGGGACCGAGTACCAATATGAGATCAAGACAGACTTTGAAGCCTAGCTTAGAACAGTCCAACAAGAATTTCCGGGAACACGAGACAACAGTTCTTAACATCATTCTTTTAAGCCCATGGAGTACAAGCAAGCTTATTGAAATAATTGGATATTCTAGCCACTGATAGAACAAGAACTAAATTTCAAGTTCAAAGAAATTTGAGATCCATCGTACTTATGCATTATGTCCCCAATTAACATAAACTATACCTTGCATCATATTAGGTCCTCGAACCCATATCTCCCCCAATTGATTTGGAGGAAGGGCCTTTAGAGTCTCCACACTGACTACTTGGGCTTCAACTCCTGCGACAAGTATTCCAGCTGAACCGCTATTTCCAGCTCCGACATATATATTCTCCATTGATACAATGCCACAAGTTTCCGTCATACCATAACCCTGAAACCATAAAAATTCTCCTAAATCAGGAGGGAAAAATTTACCACTCCAATCCCCATAAAAGAACTTGAAAAGTGCTAACAGAAACATCTTCCAAATTTCTGTCAAAGCATCTAACCCAAAACCTAAAATCCATTACGTACCTGGATATTTGTAACTAATGTATTACTATTATCTGTTTAAAGTGTCGCTGAATTTAATAATACATATCAAATAAAAGTAATATGCTACGAATATTATATGCTACTTCTCGACAACCATTTTACTCTTTCTTTAAAAATCCGTCTAAGAAGCAAAGAATTTACTGGGAAGTTTTACTACAGTAGAATGAGTAAGAAATAATGCTCAACTTCTATCAATACTGCACCAGTCATTGACTAAATGTACAGGCTGCTCTCTGCAGGCCATGAGGATTTTGCACCCTTATCGGGTTATTTATCAGCTGAGATTGATAAGATCAACAAGACCAAGGATATTCAAGATATGAACATAGTCAGCGTAAAAGAACTGTTAAAATGCACTCCCATACTTCTGGATTAGTGCTCAAGAGACACTTAGGCTATGTTTGGATTGATGGAAGAGGATGTTTTATAATGGATTGAAACCCAATGGAACGGAACGGACCGGAATGGAAAGTAATGTACCAAAAACTTGTTTGGGAAAAAAAGAGAGATTAATAATGTAATGTTCCAAAACATTGTTTGATAAATAAATAGTAATGGAATGAAATATAACCAAATATATTTTAAAAGACAATTGTGCTTGTTTATATTCGAAAAATAAAAAAGATAAATATTTTAATATTATTTTTTAGAGGCAAATTTATCTTCACATGTAGTGTTATTTTTTAAAAATTATGTCCATCCCCAACTCCCGATTTGGGACAGGTCATTTTCAATGGCTCAATACGCATCTTTGTTATACTCCCTTACACTCTCTCCCCTTCATGTTTCTCATCCCATCAATCTAATAAATAAATTTTTAAATAATTTAAGTTATTTGACTTTATTTCATCCCCTTCCAAACATATCCTTAGAAGTATGAAGCCGTCTTAAATACACCTAAGAAGTAAGATCTGGAAAACCTCAAAATCTTTATGCCTAGTCATCCAAAAATTGACAACGATTTAAAAATAGAAAATTAAATATGCAAAATTCATCAAATCTTTTCAGCTTATTTATTATCATTACAATACCTGAAAAACTTTTATGCCAGTTATGATTCTTCGAGCATTCCTCCATCAATTCTTTTCCCAAAGGAGCAGCACCAGAACCAATATGTTTCAATGAAGAAGATCAAATTTTCTGACCAAACTGTTCTTTGCCAATGCAAGAATAATTGGTGGCACAACCCACAAATCTGGTCACTCTGTACTTCTCAATGTCCTCAATACCATCTCAAAATCAAATTTTCCCATTGAAACAAGACAATTACCTTTTTGCAACTGGGCAATGAAATAACTGAGAGCCCAAATACATGAAACATAGGCAACACACAAGAAACACATAATCTAAATCACCACCAAATTCTTGGTCCATAGTTCCCATCAAAGATGCTGCAATAAAATTCTTATGTGTCAAAATGACACCCTTTGCTGACACCAGTTGTGCCTGAAGAGTACAACAAGCAGCAGTATCTGTTTGCTTAATTGAAACATCTGGAAAAATTTGATACATTCCCAGATAATTCAATCAAATCATGAAAAAGAACAATCTTTGAACTTGACCTAACACCAGAAGAAGAAAGTTTGCCTTTTGGAACCCAAAAGGACAGCTGGCAAGTTGAAAATCTTTAACTTTATCCCATAACTGAGGGACAGTGACAAACAAGTTTTGGATTGGAATCTTTAATTTGCTTTGAAAGTTCAGATACAGTGTAAACAGGATTAGCAGTTGTTGATATACCACTATAGCAATACAGCAAGAAAACAAATAGGAAACTGGATTGAATTTGGAGCAAAAATCAAAACAACATCATCGTTTTTGAAACACCCAGATGGCGAAAGCCATGAGAGACCTTAATCAAAGTGGATTTGAACTGGGAAAATGTCAAAGATTCACACCAGAATCAGCATCAATAAGTGCTGTTTTAGAGGCATAGGAAGCAGAGTTTCTAAAAGAAAATCAACCATAGAAATATTTGGGTCTTTGGGAAGAACCAAAGGTGGCCTTAAAGATCTGTAGATACCATCACGGCCATAACAAATTTCTCTCCATTGAACTAAACAAGATAAGGGATGAAAGTCAAAGAATTTTTAAGAGCATTAATGGAGGCGAAATGAAAAAATAAATCAGTACGATGAAAGGAGCAAGGATTTTAAATGGGGCGATTAAGAATTTTTATATAGCTAGCTAGTGTTCGGTGTCCGCAACCGTTTAAAAAAATTAACTTATTTTAAAATATTTCTCAGGATTTTGAATTTTAACTTTTTGATATTTATATGTTTTTATTTATAATTTGATAATATTTACCCTAATTTATATTTTAATATCTTAAAAAATTTACAAATTAATTTACAGACCATGAAATAGACAGCCTGGCGGGTGATTTGATGAATTTGGAAAGATAATTATGCGGTTTAAAATACAATAGAGGCAAGTGGGCAAATAAAGTAATTTCTTTTTGGGTTGTTAGATGTCTGTGGATATGATGCGGATGATGGTGAAGATGATCACAACAATGTTATTTTTAAATTTCCAATAGAGGTATAAACAATGAATTTGGATTCACGTATGATATTTTGGTTAGTTGCATCAAGAGGTGTGTATTTTAGGTTCGGTTCGATTTTGTTAAATTTTGATTTGGTTTTGGAGTCGTTCAGTTTACGAGGTTTGAAATTATTCAATTTTTTTCAAAATTTTGATTTGATTTGATAATTCGAATTGGTTCGGATAAAATAATTGATTGTATTTAACTTAGTTCTGATTTCTCTCTATTTTTTTTTTAAGAATACTGCTTCTCCTACCCGTATTGAATAGAACTTGTTCATGAAAAACCAGTTTGATTTAGATCGGGAGAATCGTACGGTTTTACGAAAGCATGTGTTACGGTTCGAATCCGTAGTCAATCCTATTCTAGGAGCAGTTGACAATTTAATCCAATTTTTCCCATTAATTTCGTATCCGTAATAGTGCGAAAGGAAGGCCCGGCTCTAACTCCAAGTTGATGAAATAATACATAATATATTAATTTACGATGTATAATGTATGATTTTAATATGTCATCATGTTTGTTTTTAAGAATTATTCAATTTATAATTAAAAATCATGCACATATAATTAATTGTACACATATGAAAATTATATGGATTAATGACTTATATATCTTTTATTTAATTCAATCTTTTGACTTTTTTATATATAGTTATTTAAAAGAGGAAAAGTAGGTGCACATAACAATTTTATTAATATATACACCATAATATCAATCTCATATATAAAAAAACCATAAAGAATATTAACATTTTCTAAAGGGCTGACATTTCGGATTCGTTTGATTAATTTTGAAACCATTCGATTTGAGAGTTGGAATCATTCTATTTTGTCAGAATTTCAATTCAATTTTATTCTGTTTAGTTCTATTTCGGTTCTAAACATAAACCATTTGCTCACCCTAATATTAGATATTTTATTAGCAGTTTACCAAAACCTTTTCTTTTTCTTTCTAAAAGATTAAAGAAAATATTTTGTGAGTTCCATTTTTATTGGCATGTGTCCGTGACAAAACAAGTTCAATTGAGTTGTAATCCTGCATGAAGATCTTGGTACAATTGGACTGGTTTTTGGCTGCTGTGCATCAGACATGCGTTCGTGGTGCGTTCGTTGCAGTGTTCGAACGATTGGCGTTAGTGCTGAGTTCGTGAATGGGTTCGAACATGTGGAGTTAGTGACGCGTTCGTCTTCGGGTTCGAACGGGAATTCCAGAGAGCAAATGTTCGAGTCTCGTTCTTGTTGGGTTCGAACGGGATCATTCCAGAGAGCATCCGTTCGTTGTGCGTTCGATTGGCGTTCGAACGAGTCTTCACAGAAAGGGCGCGTTCGAGTAGCGTTCTAGTAAGCGTTCGAACGCGACTGCGATCTGAACGCGATTTTGGCCTGCAAAACCCTAGTTTTCACCCTACCTATATAATATAACACTTAGCCGCCATTCCCCTTGGTTGAAAGTTGAAGCATATTTTCCCTTGAGCCAAAACCTCTCAAAGCTTTCAACTCTCTTTGATTCCACCATTGAAGACTTCTTATCTTCTTGTCTTCTTCATTGATGGTGTGAATGTTTCTTTGATAAACCTTCAACACAACTTAACCCAAATTCCCTAAGCCTTTAGAGTTCTTTAGGAGGAAGTTTGGTAGTCGGAGTTCCGGCGACATTGGTGATATAATCTACTCAGAGACTTCAGAGGTTCTGAAGAAAAACGTGGGTCGCGGGCTTGAGGAGTTCCTTGAGTTCTTGCAGTATTGAGGTACTTGAGTCGGTGGAGTTGCCACCATAGGTCTTGACCATCGCTGTAAGTTTTTCTCTATATAGTGGATTCGGGTGGTAGCCTATCCCGGAGTGGTTTTTTACTCGGAAGAGTTTTCCACTTCGTCACCAAAATCATTGTGTTGAATTTTGTGTGGTTTGATTTATTTTGCTGCTTTAATTCCTGCTATTGTTTTAATATTTTGCAGCATAATTTTATTTAATTGTTATTGTGGTTGCCTGTTAATTTATCCATAGTAACAGTAACAGGACTTGTCCTGCTTATTGTTTATAATTCCGCATAGGGTCAGAACTTAGGATAACCGTTGTTTAAAATCGAATTTTCAATTGGTATCAGAGCCTGAACTCGATCCTTGACCCATTAGCTATGGACCGTAGTCAACCCTTAAATTGTCCGCCATTTTTTGATGGCACGGAATATTTACATTGGAAGGTTCGCATGAGAGCGTTCCTTAAGTCCTTAGATGAGAGGGTCTGGATGACTGTTGAACACGGGTGGAAACCTCCAGTTGTTATTGTTGATGGGGTCTCTTCCCCTAAAGACAAATTGATCTGGACCAAGGACGAATTTGATGCTAGCAATAGGAACAGCAAAGCTGTTAATGCCATACATGGTGCTGTCTGTTCTGCTGAGTTTAGGAGAATCTCAATGTGTGAGATAGCCAAGGATGCTTGGGACATCCTGCAGACTGTGCATGAGGGCACATTGTCTGTTAAAAATAATAGACTCCAGGATTTAGCCACTAGGTTTGAGGTCGCCAAATGAAAGATGATGAGACCTTTGATGAATTTTATGCTGAGATTAACGATATCGTTAACTCTAGTTTTAACTAGGTGAGACTATACCTACAAATAGGATAGTTAGAAAAATCCTTAGATCCCTCCTGATAAGTTCCTACCCAAAATCACCGCCATCGAGGAAAGCAATGACCTCGATCAGCTTAATTTAGAAGAACTCGTAGGAAAACTGCAAGTTTATGAGAAGAAACTTCCTGGGTATCAAAAGCCCAAAACTATAGCGATGAAGATCGCAAAGGAAGTTGTCATGATCCACCTAGTGATGACGATACCTTTACGGATCATGATTTGGCCTTGTTTGCTAAAAAGTTTAGGAAATTTCTTAAACTTAAAGAAGAGTGGCCATAGCAGTAACAGGGATAGAGAGGTTATGCCTAGAGAAAGAGGCATAGCAGGAAAGAGTCTAGAGAGGATAGGGTAGTAGATCCCGTGATGTCCAATGCCATGAGTGTGAAGGATATGGGCACATTAGACCTGAGTGTCCCACATATCTGAAGGCTAAAGGTAAGAAAGCCATGGCAGCCTCTCCCAGTGATTCAGAAGGTGGCTATACCTCTGATGAGTCTCTCCTAAAGCAAGAACAATTATATAGCATTTACTGCTAGTGTGACTGATGAGAGAGAGATTTGGTGAATGATGCTGATTCAGAAGTCTCTCTTGATGAGTCTGTAGATGAGGAAAGTCTTCAGGTAGCTTATGTTGAACTGTTTAATGAGAGTTTAGCTATTAAGAAGACTAACATAGAGGTCAATAAAAGGCTGAAAGCTGTAGAGCTAGAAAAGAATGAAGCTCAAGCCAAATTTGAGCAAAGCCTTTTGATGGTTGATGACCTAGAGGAGAGGAACAGTGGCCTAGTTAATAGAGTCCAAATTTTAGAGACCGAACTTGAAGATGCTAGAATCCAATTGTCCGCATTTTCTAGTGGAAATAAAAAGGTGGACCGTATGTTAGGTATTATTTCTGAGCCTAACTGTAATAAGGCTTCTTCTTCCAAAGCTGTGCCTGTAGCAGCTAAACGTGACTTAGGTAAGAAACCTGTTGTGTGTAGTCATGTTCTCCTCCTTTTATTCCTCGTCCTGTGACCCAACCTCAATCTAGAGGTGTTGTGGGTAAACCTCGCTCTCATCCGAGGTTGTGCCTGTGTGCCATCATTGTGGCAAGGCGGGACACATTAGGCCTAAGTGCTTCATGCTTCA